>VWYP01022859.1:500760-574517 GCA_013400435.1 Pycnonotus jocosus | reverse complement strand
CCCCCAGAATAAAAGCCAGTGACAGCCTTGTCTGGACATCTTTCTCCTCAGAAAGGAAATGTTGTCCCTCCTCGTGTTCAGAGCTGTGGGGAGCCAGCACAGGCAGTTTGTGGCCATGGTGTGAGAGAGGCTGCTGTCCCCCTGGTCTGGGGAAGGGGCAGTAGGGCCAGGGAAGGGCTCTGTCCTTCAGAGACCCTCAGTACCATATGCTGTGGGGGTGGGTTGAGAAGAAGAGGAAGATGGGCTGCATAGAAATGGAGAGAGAAAATAAATTCAGGGAGCCAGTGAGGATCAGAAGTGAGTAATAAGTCAGGAGGCATGAAAAGAAGGTGGAAAAGCTGTTTTCTTGTTTTCCATAGCGTTAGGGACAATGCCCTTTGAGTGCTTTGCTGATCCCCTTTATTACAGGGGCTTGGCAAGAGAAAGTGCAAGGGAGGGAGGCACCGGAAGGATCTTTGTTTCCATCCCAAAGGCAGTTTGTAATCTGATTCCTGAAATGGGTCTTCAAGCTGCAAGGAAGCTCTGTAGCTATTTCTTGGGGTTTTTTTCTCCCTTTAAATAGCTTAGCACCTTTTAAACCTGGCGGAGTGTTCTGGGAGCTGGGCCAAGACTCTGCCCTGGGCCCTGCCCCACGGTCCCCATTGTCAGCAGATGTCATCTTCTGCCAGAGAGGTGTGAGAGTCATCCCACGGCTGTCCCCCAGGGGCACTGACCAGCCAAGGGCTGCTTTGCTCGAGGTCAGTGGTACAAGGGAAGGGGGAGAAGGCAGGGCATGCTGCAGTGCAGTGGGCTGACCCTGAGTCTTGGGTCTCAGTCCTGCTGGCACAGCCTCATTACCGAGGTCAGCTGTCTGTCCTGCTGTGCTCTGCTGTTCCCTGTTTCTAGCAGCTGCTCTTGCACTGCATGGCATGGATGGGCTGGGGTGTGAAAGCAGCCAAGAGGCAGTGAGCTTTGCCTCAGAGGGCTGGGGTGCTTTGTGCCTGTTTGCCCATCCTCCTCTTCACCCCCCCCAAGTCCAGGCACCGGTGTGCAACCGGCTGTGTGTGGGACTTCCTCAAAGCCAAAGCCTTGCTGCAATGGAGAGGAATCCAGATGAAATCTTGGCCTCTTTTCACAAGACTGCAAGCCAGTGGCAGCTGGGAAGTGATATGTTCCTGTCTAATTAATTATTTTCCTGGGAATAAAAGGCGATGTTTTGTGTTTGGTCTCTGTAATGAATCAATCATTTCTTTAGGTATGATGTGCAGACAGACACAGAGAGGCAGCTGCTGTCCTCGGCTCTGTGTTCATTGGTGTCTGGCTAAGCAGCTTCATTCTGGGATGGGAAGCAGCTGAGATCTCTGGTTTCACTATGGGGCTGTTCCTTTCCCAGGGGTGACAGGAGACTCATCACTCCTCAGAAACATCACAAAAACTGCTGACCCTGAAAACATGGAGTAATCTGTGATTTCCAGAGTGCCTCCCTTGTCCTTTCCCCCAGCAGCTGTTTCCCAAAGAATTGACATAAACTCAAAGCACTTTTGGATTCACAGAGCCTCTACACCAGCAACTGCTGCAAGGGCAGAAACTTTCTCCTCCACGCTGCAGTATGAGAGCTGAGAGCTGTTGCTCCTGATGGGTTTCCTTCTGCCTTGATTGTTGCCCATGAGCAGCACAGGATGGGCTGTGGTACACATCCCAAACAAACCCCTTAGCTGTGCCCTCCAGCCTCGTGTCTGGGGGCTGGGAGGAGGTGCTGCATAACTTGGCGTTCTCGCCACATATCACATGTTAGGAGGGTCCTCACTGTCACTGGCGACAGATAAGGCCAGGTTTTGGAGTACTTTGGGTATTGATTTGACAGTGATGGGTTAATGGTCAGACTCGATGATCTTAGGGGTCTTTTCCAACCAAAATTGGATGATTCTGTGAAGAAACTGGTCAGCTTGAAGCACTCATGGTTGGATGAAGGCAAAATACAATTCCTGTCTTTATCTGTATAAAGACCTCTCAATTATGTCTACCTAACATGCTGGAGCAAAAGAACTATTTGTGAAAAGAGTCATGCTTGTTAAGGACTCAGTGCTGCCCACATACACAAATTTATATTTTTTTAACAAAGGGTTTTTTGCAAGTTCCTCATCCAAATGTGCTGACTTTTTCTTCTCAGTGTGTGATGGGCAGGGTTAGGCTGGCTTGGCTCCTCAGGGCCTCCAGTGCCTTTCAAATGCCAGGTGCTCCTGCTTGTGACAGAGGAGCCCCAGAGCACCTGGGCCTGGGGTCCTGTGTGTCACCCCCATACCACTGTCTTACCTGTCCCTGCAAGCAAAACACTCACATTCAAGCTGCCCTCTCCTTCACAAGGGGCATTGCATCATTCAGCAGTTTGGTTATTGGGATCTTGGGGCAGACTGGGTGTTGTGGGTGAATGGGAAAGGCTTTGCTGCCTGCCCATCCTTATTGCTGCAATCCTTCCTCTATGGCAATGTTTTCCTAACTTTTTATGTGACTGTCCCAAAAGATGGCAATAAACAGTTCCTGTCTGTGGGCAAAGGCAGCGATGAGGACTGTAATGGTGGACTGAGAGAAGAGAGAAAGGGCAGCCCCATCCTGGCACCATGAAGGAGTGGCAGCTGTAGGATTAGCTCTTTCTTGCATAACTCAAGGGAAACTTTCCATAAACCACTGGCACCACTCCCCAGTATGAGTTCAGCCTCTACACTTCTACATTAATGATTTCTTTTCCCCCTAGAGGTCTATTGCTTTGAAGTGTTTAAGTGCCTGTGAAACACCTGTGCACTTGATCGTGTCCCTGATGCTGTTTGCCGGGTCTGCCTGCTCTGCTGGGTTAATCTGTGCCTCTCAGAGCAGCTAGAGTGGGGCACTTCAGAACAGAGGGGCATCCACAGTGGGAGAGGGGCACACAGAAAGCACTCAGGCAATCAGCATGTCTGGAGATTGTGCCAGTTAGGAAAGGCCCCATAGAGGAACTTTTCATTATTCTTCATGTTTGGAGTGACTGATGAGCAGGCAGTTACCTTATGCAGGATGAAACTGTGCATGTTTTGCTCCTGGAATAGCCCAAAGGTAAAGATAAGCTAGTTCTTTTCTCAGGTCAGTAGCTGTCCCTTAATCGCAGGCCAGGAGACTACCAGAGGGCTACTTCTGCCTCCTCTTGCTCCTTACCACTGCAGGTGAATGAGACCTTGAGTCCTGCTCACTCCCTCTCTGCGCTCCACAAACCTTTTGAGGAAGCAGCAGGAGAGTGCTGGGCACCCTGTTGGCCAGCAGAGAGTAGGGTGTGAGTGGAAGAGAGGAGGAGACCTCCATGCTGAGAATACTCCGAATTTCAAAACTTTTGAAAGTTGTTCATCATGCCAGAGCAACCAGTTGATTGTTCTCCCTGAACAAACTTGGTTCAACCTCCAGGCAATCACAAGGAAGCATGGAAGAGCAAATGGTTGATCTGGGGGCTTTGCTGCCTTGCCTATTCTTCTAATAGGCTGTATCTGAAAAGCACACGTTGAGGGTTTGATGCTCAACAAGGAGCTAACTTGGCCTACAGTCATCTACTGTGTTAGCACAGTATTCATTCAAGTGCACAGAGAGAAATCCAGCTGTGTTGTTCATACTGGCATTTTCCACCAAGAGGTCATGGCACACATGGGAACACATCAATGCTTCAGCTTTTGTATATCAGTAGTTTCAAATTTCTATTTCAGCTAATGTAGAGAGAGAGAGAGAGAGTCAAAGAAACTGATCAACTGGCTGTGATTAAAAAAAAAAATCTGTAAAATCTTGCTTTGCAGTTCATTTGATAAAGGAAATACAGAGTGTGTAAGCCTTTTTTCTCATCAGGCTGATTCACATTTGTGTAACTCTGATTTTTCTGTCCCTCACACTGTTATTTCACCTCACATCATGTACGTCTGTCCTAAGCCAGTATAAGGATGGCCAGAACAATGGGGTTTTTGTTTGTAGCAAGAGAGGAGATGTGTACACTACCTATGCTAGCAACTCTGAACAACTGGAGAACATCTTTATAAATGCATTTATAAAGATAAAACCATCTCTGAAGTGTCCATTCATTGCACTATTGCCAAACATAAGAAGCTAAGACAATTGAAATCTGCCAGCATGGGAAAGCAGGGACACCTAATGCTGCCACAGTGACCTGCACATGGATGGTGCTGAGCTCCTTCTCAGCCAGCAGTCACAAGAGGCTTCTCACATGGGATGTCTGAGTCTCTAAGCAGGGAGTAACTGTGCAACTAAATACTCAAAAGCCAAACAGCTTGAATCCCTCTGCTGCTCGCTCCCCAACACACCTCATCCACTGTTTGGATAGATGTGTTCCCTCCCAACATCTAGATCATGGGAAAAGATGCAACGTGGGCTTTGGGTGAAGAGTCAGCAAAAGCTGGAAGGTCATGGAGAATAGGCATGCTTCATGGTGGGCCCCTATGGATGTTTCCATTGGCTTGGCTCAGTGCCATGATCTTCAGACTGCAGTAGCTTGGACTCACATTGGGCTCAGAGCTGGACCAGCCTGTCCAGCAGTTCAGGAACTCAAGAGCTTTTGTCTCATATCAGGCCCCCTGAAGTGACTCCAGCTGTGGTCTGAGCTTTCAAGAAGAAAGAGGTTCAGACAGGGGACCCAGTGTTTGGTTTTGCATTGCACTGCCAGACAAGAATATCCTGTTATGTGGAATCACTGAAAACTTTAATAGCATCCCTAAAACCTCCCTCCCCTCCCAAAGCATTTCTCTTGCTCTTAGCATGTTAGGGAGTAGCTACAGACTCCCGCAGCAGAACTTGCAGGATTGAGTGGTCTTGGCAGAGTAGCTGCAAAGGGCATTGTGTTTAATAAAAGGGCTGAACTTTACAGTTAGGGTTTTCCCTATGTCTTGAAGTGAGATTTGGTCTTTGGATGTTAAGTGCTGGGCTGATGAACACAGAAAATACAAACTGGCTCCCTGCGTCCCTCTGGCAGCAAGCAGGCAGGCACTTTTCTCCTGCCCTGGGACACTCGGGGCAGATTCCCTGCAGATTCCTACTGCCCTTACTAAGGAGGCATGATTGGCAGCGGTGCTGGGTGCCGGCAGGTGCTGCCCTCCACAGGGGCAGTCCCGGTGGCTCAGCACCGCTGGGAATCAGGCGAGGGCAGGGGGAGCGGGGCCGGGGGAAGGAGGAGCAGCGGTGCTTGCTGATGCTCAAACATAGGTCTTCCAATGGAGGGACCTGCCACAGGGCGAGGGCTCTCGGGCCCCACGAGTCAAACTGCAGAGAGTCACAGTTAGTCATCGTCATCGTCATCGTCGTCATCGTCATCATCGTCGTCATCATCATCATCTTCGTCGTCGTCATCATCCTCGGTATTTATCTTCCCAGAAAGCACGTCCTCTATCCAGTCCTCCAGCTCCTCGGCTGTGGGCAGGTCGTCATCATCTCTGATGTCCATCCAGACGCTGTCAGCCTGTGGGGACAGGGGATGAGGGGTTAGCTGCCCTCAGGGACATGGGGAAGAGGAGGGGTACGTGGCTATTGGGGAGCAGAGGGTTGGAGCACGGGTGGGATGCAGGGCACTGGCTCCCTCTTTCCACAGCCTGTGGACAGGCTCAGCCAGAGCATCTCTGCCCATGCACTGGGATCACCACTTGCCCCTGGAGTGCTGCTGTGTCTGACCAGGGGCAGTGGCACTGGTCAGCAGGGTTACAGGGGCGTGTGGTGCTGAGGGCCCTGATGAGATGTGTGCTGCTGCCTATACCTGTGAGCAGGAGTGTTGCCCACCTGATGCATTCCTCACTCTGTCTGGACAGTTCTGTAGACTCCAAGTCTATGTAAAGAGATATCAGAGACCTCTGCCAGCACCTGCTGCATCACCCTGGTTTGCAGGACATCACAGTGTTTCCATCCTTCCATCCAGAACCCTTCTGGGACCTCTTCCTTGGAGCCTTCACAACCCCCTGCCAGCACCCTTTCTCCCCAGCCTCTTTTACAATCACCTTTGCCTCAGGACCTTGCTCTGGACTCTCCAGAGTGATAATGGTTCCTGCTCTTGGAAGACCTTTCCCTTAGGTCATCCCAGCCATGCTCCCATGCATCTCAGCTGAAGAGTGGTGAAAAACACCAATGCCCTGGGCTGCAGGTGCCCCTACTCTTTCCCTCCAGCTGTCATTACTTCCGTAAACCAAACGGGATGAGAGAATTCAGTAAGATGACAACGACAAATTTGTGACTATTACCCTGGGACAGCAAGCTTATTTGGTCTCTGAGGTCTAAAAATGAAAGTTTTCCTCTCTGCTTTGCTACAGATTCCTTGGGTAAATGCCTGGAAAATCTCCTTTCCACTCACTGTTTTCCCCTCTATATAACAAAACCAGCCTCCTGTTTTGCTGAGGCACTTTGAGGTTATCTCATTCAGCATTTGATGTTGCAGAAGCATCTTCACACATCAGAAGATAACTACCAGCCTTTGCAAATGCATCCAACTCCTTTCCCTGTCTGTGGTACTTCATTCTCTTTGATTTATGTCTTGCTAAAAAGCCAGACCAATTTCTGCTCAAGGAAAGCTGTGTCTCCCATACAATATTTTCCTCTTAAATTACCAAAACTGTAATAAAAAAAGAACCCTGGAGAGGCATGCAGCTCTTGCTTCCCTCAAATGTTCATGTCCCTAACCTCAGGACTGTTCGTGTGGCAAAAAAGTGACACTTTTAAATAATGGGAGGAGGAGTGGCTCCATTTATCCTCGAGAAGGTGCTGTGCAAATAAAGCAGTGATATTTTGCAGGGCATCATGGCCCTGGTCCTGAGCCACAGTCACCACAATGTGATGAGCCAGTTGGGCTGCTGGTAGCTCTGGTGTTTGCATTGGCAGGTTTTTTACAAAAGTGATGGGGTCATGGGGGTTATGTCCACTGAAGCCAGCAGCAGTGTTTATTTTCACTCTGTTGTGTAAGTCCCACTTTGTACCTGTGTAACTTGGCTGAATGCAGTGATGTAACACTGAAATAACAAAATGAGCTCAATGTTTGTTTTAGATACCACTCGCCAACCTAGAACTTCCTTAAATCTCTCTCTCGAAATAATAAAAGGACTTAAGAGGAATGAAATAAAACCTGCAAATACTGTAATCAACAACCTGAAACATTTACTATATCCAAGTCAGATAATGCATGAGTTTTTACAGGTCTCTGAGTGCCTGCTGAATAATAAAGCATATGTTCTCACCTAATTCTGTTTTCTATATGATTCTCATGCTGCTGACAATCCAACTTCCATGAATTTCCATTGATTGCTGTTTAATGTAGCTTTGACATGAGTTAAACGTGACCAGTCACAGTAAATATAATAAAGGGGGATGCTGTATTAAGGGCTGGTAATAAGGGCATAAGACTGGGAGACTTGGGCTCTCTTTCTGGCTTGTCCATTCATTTCTCTCATGATCCTAGGTGACAGATGCTATTTTGGCCCTTTTTCCTTTTGTCCCTCCCTTAACAATTCTGCTAAGAGTCATCAACTTGCTGGGTCTTCACTCTCTAGGTATCTGCCCCATGGTCTGGTGGACTACTGCTCTACTACAGGCAAAAAGCTCACACTCAGCCAGGGCTGAAACTACTCTGTGGCTCCCAGGTCAGCCTTTCAACCCCCTCAGTGGCATGAGCAAGATCCAGGGGCTCTGCTTTCTTCATGACACCATTGCTTTGCCTTCCCCACCAGATCTCCCATCTACAGCCTTGCAGCATCTAACAGGAGGCACAACTGTCCAGTTGCACAACCCTTGTTGTCCCTATTTTTTCTGGGGTGATACAGGAGAGAGGATGTGGAGGCTGAAAGCAAGGTCAATGTTGAGCCAAACCAGCAGCCAGCCCCACACACTTGTCCCAGTGTTAAGTCCCTCGCTCTCTCTTCTCATGAAGCATCAAGTTCACTTAAGACTCAAATTTCAAACATGAAGTCAAGCACCAATTTACAAACACTTCTGCAGTGGAGAGATTTCTGCTTCCAGAGACACTTACATACCCACATGGGTTCATTTTAAAGAAATTAAAACAAACACCCAGCACTTAAGCATTAAAGATAAACTAAGGTAATAGGTGAGCCACGCAGGAGCATGCTGCCTTATGGGCTCTCTGATCATCTGGACTGTCATTGTCAGAAAGAGAAAAGAAAGGTTTCCCTCTGTGTCAGGGCTGTGAAGCATGTTACATTGCACCCAACAGCTCTCAGATCTCTGCTGGTGAGGGTCAGATGGGTTCCTCTCCCACCTGCCTTAAAAGCTCAGAGTGTGTGAGCAACATGAGATCAGTCCCATGGCTTTCTGGCTTGAAGGCAACCACAATGAAAACAGGAGCTGCTAGAAAGTTGTCCCAATAGCATAGCTGTGGCTGCTGTGGGTACTGTTGCTCCTTCAGCTGTGCCAAAGCAGCACCTGCCTCTGCAGGTCTCTCTCTGCAGCTGCTGCCTGTGGGATGGTGTGGAAACCTTCACTGCCACCAGGTGTGGGGCAGGCAGGTCTTCTCTTCCCATCCAAATCCCTCCAGCAGTACCTGCACAGCAGTGGCTGAAGGGGACAAGGGCCTGGATGAACCCCAGTGCACCCTCTTTGCCACAGCAGGATCCCTTGATTACCAGTTTATGCTGTACTTCTGCTAAAACTGTGTATTTGTTTAGCTTTTTTCAAGCTGTGCAGTTTCTCCTTGTCATCTGTTGGGGAAAATCTTTCCCTCCTACACTCAAGCTGTGCCCTTTCACTTCTGTAGAAAAACACAACCTCCTTTTTCTCCTCTTCTCCTCACATAAGCATGGCTTTCTTTTCCCCCTACACACACTTTTTCTCCACAAAGCCACCAAGCTGTTGGAGCAGGGAGCAAACAAAGGTGCGTGCTGTGAGTTGGGGTGGAAATGCAAGACCTTAAAAACAAAACTAGGCAGAGCCCTGAATCCCAGGCCACAGAGGCTGGTGCTGTCCTCAGCAGATGTGGTTTGTGTGTGATTGGACAGCAGAAACACACTCACATTAAAGCCCACAAGCCCAGCCTTGGAGGTGTTAGAAACCCTGTGGCAGGTGCTACAAACTCCTGGTGAGTTCTTCACTTTTTTTCCCCAGGGAAAAGCCTATTCTACCTGCACTTAACAGCGGAAATCCCACTGATTCCAGTGTACCTCAGGACCCAACCTTTCCAGCACCCTAATTTTGGGATCACTGAATTTTCTGGGCACGTGCTACTCACGTCTGTGACGTTCACCACCCCGATCTGTGGTCTGAACAGGTCGATCTTGAAGGTCTTCTCCCAGTAAGTGATGAGCTGCAGGAGTGAGACACAAGGCTCAGACAGGGCTGTTTGCAAGGCCCCATGGCATTATTTCACTCAGCTGGGCTGTGGAGCAAGGATGTGCACCCATGTGTGCACGGGAGAGAGGAGAGGCTGAACACAAGCTTGGGCTGCCACACGTGGCAAAGGGAAGTGCAGACTCCGGGGATGTTCCCAAGACAACGCCTCCTTGGGAGGCAGACCCAAACAAGCTTCCAAGGGGATGGCCTGTGGTCCAGTTTCCCATCCTTCCCTGTCCTAGATTCCCTGGAGCAATTCCTACACGCATGTGTGCACATGCACGCCCCCACACCCCCCCCCTCCCATGCCCATCCCATCCATGAATTAAATTAGGAAAGGCGAAGAGCCTCTGCCACTCACCAGAGGAAAGTCATCAGGGTCAATCCAGACAATGCTCAGGTCAGGATTATCGGTGTTGTCCCTGGCAACCTGCTTCAGGATTTCCAGGAACTCAAAACCATCTGAAATGATATATGAACCGCTGCAATTCTCCTGCAAATGCACAGGCACTTTTTGCTTGTGGGGTTTCCAGCTTCCCTGGCTCCCCTATGCACACAGGAGTTGTTTATAGTTCTCATTAAAATGCTGTCTCCCAGCGCTTTCTTTTGATAATAAGGCTTTTAATTTCAAGCATCCTCCTCGGGTATTGAAATTAGTTACACATGAATTAAGCCCCATAATCCTTCCGTGGAGTGGAACAATGTCACTATTTTCTTGTGGTGAGGGAGGAACTGAGCCCCCAAGAGGCCAAAGCTTTCCAATTTGCTGATGGCTCTGAGAAGCACCGATGCCGCGGCTTTTCAGGAGTTGGTGGCTTCGGGTTTCCTGCATGCCTATCCCACACCCAGCCCTCAGCACTCTCCCAGAGCCACACAGCAAGATGGATGCAGAGTTTGGGAGCGAGTATGGTAGTGGGGTGGAGGGAATGACTTTTTTTTCCCCAGGCAATCATCAATTTCTATCCAAAATTTGAGTCCTGGCTAGCACACCTGCTAGCATAAACACCCAGAAGCATCCTGGCTCCCACCCCATTAGATTGGGGCTCCCCATCCTGGCCAGGGTGCTAGGCTCGACAGTCAAAGCACATGAAAATACACTTTCTGGAAGGATGGAGAGTCACACAAGGAAGAAAATGGCCTCCTACCTGGGTCATCTTCTTCAGCAAAGGCTACGATGTGGATACCCTCCATGTCATCCTCCTGGAAAAAACACAACTATTACTGATGTGCCAGGGAGGGCAGACAGAGTCTGGGTGGTTCCTGGAGATGAGGAGCAGTGGGATGCCTTCAAAAAGACAATTACAAAGGGAGGATTGACCAGAGCCCCACTGAGAAACCAGAAATGGGAGCCAAGGTGAGGCTGACACACGAAGATATTTAGTGCTGAAGGGGGAAGCTTAAGTAGTGTTGCTGAAACTCTTCAGGTAAAAATGAGGTGGGCACCATGATGGCAAGGGAGCTTCTGATGATGTGAGGCAAAAGCTTCTCTGCAGAAAAGGTCAAGGGCCCTCTAGAATTGAGAATAGAGGCTCTCCCTCCATGCTTGAGGCCACCTATCCTTATAAATTTTCAGCTCTCAGGGGGTGGTTTGCAAGGAAACAAATATTTGCCACCATGCTCAGCCCCAAAACATGCTCCTTTGAGGCCCACAGTTGCCTCACAATATGAGAGGTAAGGTGGCTCATTTGGGCCCCTTTTTGGAAGTGAAGGGTCTCTGCTTTAGGTGAGGGTCTCTGTGAGCAGTGAGGGAAATTGAGTGAGGGGCTCATTTCAGGGCTCCAATGAGTGGAGGACAAAAATTACAGCCTGGTGGGTTACTTTTCTCCATGAAACACATGGGGAATGATATTGGCAAAGGCCAATGGATCTGCTGGCCAGTTCATCATCTGCCTGCTATGAATGTCATCTCTGAATTATCCCATGGATAGGTTTCGCCTTCCTCACCCGCTGTCGGTCTCAGTTTCCATTTCAAGTGGTTTTAATGCAAGAAAAAATTCCCATCTAAATGCTAATTTCTTTTCCCTTCTGAGCCCAGAGGTGATAAAGCCACCATCAAATACTGAAAGGGAAAAAGCCCCCTGAAAGATTAAGTGGAAAACATTATCTTCAAAAACAATAGTGAATGCTCAGCCTTTGTGGACATCTTCAGGGAATATGTTTTCACAGGGACATTCTAGGAAGATTTACTTGGGATCCAGGCCACTTATAGCTGGCAAAATTTACACTGTTGCTTTTTCCTCATATTTGCCAGCAGTATTGTCAGATAGCAAAATAAAAAGTATATATCTATATGCCATTTATAATTACATGTATATACCCACATAATGCAGCTCTATTCTGACCTACGAGGCAGCAAACAAAGCTGGACTAATTCCAGTGAAGGCAGTGAGGATGTTGTAAACTTGCAGTGAGATCAGAATCCAGCCCCTTGTCTCCTGTAGTTATGAGCCCACTGCTCGTAGCAGAGGCAAGCTCTGTGTTCCCAGGCTGCTGGTTGAGCAAGCATCCCACCACTGGGAATTCACACTTTTTGTGAGGCTATTGTAGAACATGGTCAGTATGAAAGTGAAACCACTACATGTGAAATTTGGGTCTCACTGAAGCTCCACTAAAAACCTTGGAGGGGCTTTGGTGGATCTTGGAAGCTGTGCTCTATACAGAACATGCATTTCAAAACAAAACAAAAAGCTATTTTGCCTAAGTGACTCATAACTCCTGGTTCAGTTTTATTACCTCTTGCATTGCTTTATTAAAGACTCCCAAGGTTTTTGCCACTTTGGAGTCCTGAGGCGTTTCATGCTACACAGCCAAGAAGGGGATATCTGAACGCTGTTATAAATGTGTTGAGCCTTTTGGAAGAATGACTGCATCTTCCTTAGTGTCTGTAAAGCACCTGTTCAGCTTTGTTTTTCAGCATTCATCTGGCACTTGAGAGCCCCTGACTGGCTTTTAACACCATATTCACTCACAGTGAATGGATAATTTGTTATACATAATTTTTCTTTCATTTTCACCCTTTCCTTCTTCCCCACCCCTGCAGACCATGAGAGTCCTCTGTATGTGATAAGGGCCAAAATGTGGGTTAGTTCTTCACAGCTGCTGATTTGCATCTTGCTTGCACTGTGAGAAGTACAGTCAATGCACAATCTGCTTTGAAACCTGTATAATTAACTGTACTGCCTGCCTTCACTTCCATTTTGAATTGTACAACTGCCCTGGTACCTTTACAAGGACATGCAGTGACAGGACTGGGGAGAATGGCTTTAAACTGAAAGAGGGTAGATTTAGATTGGATGTTAGG
Organism: Pycnonotus jocosus; assembly: GCA_013400435.1. Lineage (NCBI taxonomy): Eukaryota > Metazoa > Chordata > Aves > Passeriformes > Pycnonotidae > Pycnonotus > Pycnonotus jocosus. Next base: position 561,901 of record VWYP01022859.1, on the reverse strand, counting down.
AAGCAATTCCTTACTGTGAGGGTAGTGAGGCACTAGAACAGGTTGTCCAGAGAAGTTGTGGATACTTCAGTCCCTAGAAGTGTGCAGGGTCAGGTTGGATGGGGCTTTGAGCAGCCTGGTCTAGTGGAAGGTGTCCCTGCCACAGCAGGGGGTTGGAACCAGATCATCTTTAAGGCTCCTTTGAACCCAAACCACTCAATGATTTCTGTGAGTTTCCATGAGACATCTGCACGATCCCCATAGCTCACCCAGCGAGCAGGCCACAGAAATCACCCCACCAGCAGCACTGATGTCCCTTAGCTGAGATGGAGCATCTTTGAGCAGGATCACTACACAGGCCCCACAGCTGCCTGGCACACTGCTTAGCTTTCCCTCTTCTTTCTGTGAAGCAAGCAGGAGCCAGCCCAGCTCTCCATTGCTGCTGCACGAAGCATTTGAGCACCCTGTTTGAACTGAGGCACTAGCTATCACAGCCAAGGCTGTCCCTTTTTCCCAGAAGAGAAGAAGTAGCTGTGCAAGGAAGGAAAGGTAATGTTTTGCCCAGCCAGAGGCTAGAGCTCTTGAGCAGCAGTTTCTTGTTGAAGCTGGCAGGGGACACAATGCTTACCCACGTCTCAAACATGTCCTCTGGACGCAGCTTCCTCAAGGTGGCCCTGAAAGGAAGACAGAAATGCTCTTTGAGGACACATCCAGCACTGCCACACACCGTCAGCATCATGGGAAAGGTCACCATGGCGTGCTTGGCTGGTGGCTGGAGTCAACCACCACATTTTGAATGCAAGAATGTGGGCACTGTAGGTCAATTTATGCCTTTATTTGTGGTGATAAAACCCTGCCCATGGCCGCATTGGAGTCACTGCAGCCACTGTTTCTGCTTGGAAAGATGAGACGCCTCTCTGTGCTGGGATGTGCTGATGAATCAGTCCCATACATGGCAGACTGTTCTGTCTGTGCTGAGAGCATGAGACAACATTCACTTTTGTTTTGGAGTCCCTGGGACATGCCTAATGGGTTCTGTCCCCCCTTTTTCCTGGTTTCACCCTGGCATGATTTCAGAACAGAAATCCTTCCCACCTCTGCTGAAGCAAAGAAGACAGAATAAACTCTGGAAAGGAAATCTGGATCCTAACAACCACTGACAAGAAAATTTAAACCCTAAGACTGGTCAAAGCAGGTTTTTTTGAGAAGTAGTTCATAAAAGAAAAAAGATTCACAGCAAATATATTCAGACACATCTGTAGCAGGAAGCCTGTCAGAGAGCCTGGCAGGCTGAGGGTTGACTGGGGTGTTAGAGGGGCATCCAAGGAACACAAAGCCATAGAAGACAAACACAAATCATCCTTTGCACATCTGCTTGCTGTGGTATCAGCTGTTTGGGGAGGATGCCCCAGCAGAGCAGGTCTCCCAGGGTGACCCAGGACCTGCTGCAAAGAGAAGTGTCAGTCTATGAGGTTTTAGAACAGATTGGTTGGAGTGGCAGCATGTTGCCAGAACCAGGTGGAATAAGTGAGATGTGTAACCTGTTGCTTCAGTTTGCCTCACAAACAGAGCAGTGGAAAAAAGGGAACATTTTTAGAGGTTCCTAAAGGACCTGAAGAGCCACAGAACTGAGTTCCATTTAGATCAGAGGAGGGGAATCTCCTGTGGATTAACAACATTGAATATCATGGAAATGAATGGCCAGTTTTCATGACAGAGGAAATTACCCAATTAAGATTCATAGCATATTCTTTGGTATGATCATAGGCATAACATATCCTCACATAATCTGAAAAAGATGGGAAATAGGAATATGGCAGCATTTGCTTATCATATCCAATTCTTTGGCAGCCAGCAAAGGCCTGACTATGAGCTGGTACAGAGGCTCTCCTGAGACTTGAATGTCTGCATGATAGACAGACACATAGCAAGTAACACACTTGCAGAAAACCAACCCTGGTTGTACAGGTGCAGCAATTGGTTCTCAATTAGTTGTAATTAATTATTGCCTCTCAGGAAAGGGGCCCAGGTGTCACAAACTGAGAAAGAATCAGCTCCAAAGGAAAAAGACCAAAAGAAGGTTGCAAATAGTTGGGAAATGGCCAAGGAGTAAAATGTAGCATTATGGCAGTGGACAGCTACACTGTGAACCTCCACAGTGAACTTATGTGTAGTTCTGGTCATCCCATGCCAGAAATTATATGGACAACTGAAAAAGGCACTTGGAAATGTGGGAGTGGTGAGTGAAGGTATGGAATGACCTCTATTTGATGAAGATTAACTAGATAAGAATTTTTTATTTTGTGAAAAAGGTGACTGAAGAGGGTTTTGGCAGTTATTTTGAAACATTGGGAATGGTGAAGAAAACGTGAATAGCTTAGAACACAGCCAAGGTTCTAATAACATCAAGGTTGCAGATTTGATTCCTGCCATTCACTTAAGAGTTGAACTTGATGATCCTTGTGGATCCCTTCCAACTCAGAATATTCTGTGATTCTCTCCCCATAGGTTACCTTGAGTATTAATCATTGTTCAACTTAAGACAAGAGTTAGCAGGTGCCTGGAGAAATTATTAGGTAGCAGGTCTAAAATAAACAACTAAGAATGGTCTTTTGATACAATGCATATTTTACCTGCTGAACTATTTACAATTTGGTACATTCAGCATCAAAACAGAAATAAGGTAAAAGCGGCTATAGAAATTGAAGAAATTACCACTAAACACAAGATCAGGGATACAATTTTTGAACCAACAAGTCCTTTCATTGTTGATGGTCCAAAACTAGAGATTAAATCATGTGAATGCACATTATGTATTTAGGCATACTTGTACTTGGCTTTTAAGACACTTTCCCTAGCTGTTCTGTGGGGGAAGCTCTTGGAGAAAGGAAACTCAGGAGGAAGGATCTGGCCACACCCACGTGTACTGATTGCTGTGCTGACTCTGGATACTTCCCTGTGTTGGAGGAGTGAGGCAAGTGGGGTTTGGGTAAGTGAGAGAGAGCAGAATTCAGCCCCCATGTCACTACACCACAATTGCAGAGAAGTGGGGGTCCAACCCCAGCATTTTGCCTGTGAAAGAGGCATCAACCCAGAGGACTGCACCATGTAATTTGTATTTGTGCAACTGAGAGTGAAATCTGGGCTGTGACCTTGGAGTGGCAGTGACTACCATGCCCAGATGGACACCAATCTGTGCAGCCATGGACGTGTCACCCCACGGTGCTGAGCGCCAGCTTCCTGACATTCTGTGGAGAGGATGAACTGTCCCACCACAGCCTGCAGCTGCAAAGGGAAGCCTCAGCTGGGAGGCTGTGCATGAGCTCCTCCTGGGCACCTGCTTCAGCTCCTGTCTCGAGGTTGCAATGAAAGCTCAGCAAATCCCAGTTTCTGTGCAGGGTTGGAGGAAGTGATACTGAATCCTGCCTGGGCACAGCAGTGGGAAAGCTGGTTTTGGAAAGGCTGTTTAAGGCATGCCAAAGAGTCTGGGTACAGCTGACCAGTGGTAGCTCTTCCCAGTGATGTGGTGGGGCTCCTTCAGAGGGGTGGAGAGATGGCAGTCGGGCTTTGCATGTACAAGGAGGGATAGTCCATGTCTATGAAGAGAGAAAGTTTGCTGTGCGAGGGGGAGAGAGCCACTGGTGCTCTGTACCTTCCTGCAGGAAATATCCTGCTGAGCTGTCTATAGGGAACCAGCACATGGCAGCTGCTGAGGTTGCTTCATTTTAATCTACAGATCATCTCCATGTCTGATTAATTCCAGCCTGTGGCTTTAGGTCTTTTACTGGTAGCAAGGCAGGATGAAGCCTTCTGCTCTGAGAAACTCAACATGAACTACTGGGAACATATCACTGTCACTGCATGGCTTCTTCCCCTGCCATGGCAGCACCTTGGCAGCTTTGGGATTTCAGACATATGGTTTTATGGACTCCTTTTAATTATTTTCTGAGCTTTGGCACCTGCAAAATACATGGCCCACCCCCTTCTTGGCTTCTACCAAGCACCACAAAACATCTTGAAATATCTAAGGCTTGGGGGAATTCCACTGCAATTTCGTGCTAGTGAAGAGTTTGCCTTATTAGGATAGCATTTAGATGGCCGTGTTTAATCAGCCTTCTGATGCTGCTGCTTGACAGAAGGAGCTTGGGGAAAAGAAAATGGGAAGGACTAAGGCCAGGAAGCCTAGAAGGTCAGCAAAATGAATTGTGGGTACATGGAAGACAGAAGAGCCCTTCATATTTCAGAAAATGCAGAGAACTGTTTCTGGCAAGTCTCAGATTCTGGACATGATCACCTGTCTGTGTGAATACAGATCTCCAGCTGAGCCTGATTTGAGATCCCCCCTCTATGTATCTGGCCCTGCTTTCCTCAAACTCCTCTGGTCCCTTGATTGTCTGCTGAGAAATGCAGTTGTAGGAGCAGCAGGTAGCCTTTGCCACTCTCCTGAAAGATGTTTCTAAGAGTATAAAAATACAGCAGCTCCTCCAGGAAGCTGTGCCCCTATATTTAACCCTGTGCTTTTACACAGGATCAGCCTCTCCGATGACTTCCAGACTATTTTTGTAGCTGAGTCCCTAAACAACTGTGCAATAAACCTGATTGCAAAATGCATGAGCATCCACAGCTCCTGCTGAGTTGATCAAACACTGTAGGTGCTCAGCATCGTTCCCACATGAGGTTCAATGCAGCTGTAACAGCTGTGGCTTCTTCTCTGTGCCTGTGGTCAGCAGGAGCCTCTTAGTCCCTTGTGGTTCCTCTGAGCTTGGTCTGAGCTCAGAGACTGCCTCCAGACATATCTGACATCAGGAGAGGGATACACCCATTAGCAAAGCTGGTTTTGGGAAGGAGGGGATTGGATAGGATTTGGATTTGGCTTGGGAGGCCTTGGAGAGGGTCATCTTCTGTACAGACCTAAATTAAAAACATAGGCAATTAGGGCAAGGATTTCACTCTCCACTGCCTTCCAGCCTCATTGCTTTTTGAGAGAGGACTAACCAGGGAGGAGGAAGAGCAGGAGGAGGGAAGCTGTGATATCACAGCTCCATTATGGTGAACTATGACTGCTGTGCAGATACTTGCACCTCTGGGAGTAGGAAAAAACCAGCAATTTCACAATTTCAAACCTGGGTCAGAAAATCATCAAAAGGGGTCATCATCCTAATTTTTTTTTTTTTTTTTTTTTGAGAGCAATTCCCTAGAGAGGCAAGGTCACAATGACAAACACCTTGACCCACTTCCCTTGTCCAGGAGCATCTTGTGTGCTACATACCTTCTGTGCTCTTTCACAAAATCTACCAGCTCCTCTTCTGAGTAAGGCTTATCAGGGATGTGAACAGGCTCATCCATAAAGGGTTCATAGAAGTCCACCTCATTCATCTTTAGGCCTAGCTTCTTGGCAACCTGTTGCAGTGCAGAAGTCACAGATGAGAGAGCTTGATGTGCCTCTTTGCCTACCCAGAGTCTTTGCTGGTGGCAGAGCTGAGATCAATGTGCTTGCTCTCTCTCTCAGAGGATGCACTCCTAGGGGTGGCCCACAAAATAGAATGGATCTTTCCTTGTTTAAAAACCCACTGATGCCCCCTACACTACTGGTGTCAAGCAGTGAGGCAGGGCAAAGCCACAGCCCAGGGCCTGCAGATGTAGAGGGGCTGGGTTCCAAACCCACATCAGGACCTGCCTCCATGCCACAGAAATGGCCTTTTATCTTGTGACAGGGCCAAAACATCAATGCAGACACCAACACCACAAAATCCAGGAATGCTGGAAATGAGAAGCTGAAACCAGACAATAAATCTGGGAACATCCTGAGCTCTCAGAAAACAGGTGGTGGCATATGTGAGCTGCCATGAAGATGTGTGGAGGCTTACCCCTTTATCAAAGGTGGCAAAGAACTTGATGTAAGGCTGGAATTGTTCAGCAGCTTCTTCAAATGCCTTGAAATCTGAAAGGAGAAAAGGGGAATGAGGAAGATGTTTCACAGACAGCTGGCCACACTCTGAATACCTGGAAGGTATTGGGGAAGGACAAATACAGATTACTGCAAACTCCATCAGATGATGCCCAACGTTTCTTCCACTCTTCCAGAGTTTACAAAGAGATGATTTCACGTGTAGCAACATGCTGTGCAGTCCCACAGTGCTCAGGAAAGCTGCAGAGCCCAGCATGCCACACTTAACTGGGGCTGCAGAAGGATGGGTGGGAACCAGGTAGGTTTTTACTGTAACTGCTACCAGGTCCTCCTGAACCTCAGGGTTCAGTAAAAAGATGCTCTCAGCCTGGCAGGGGATTTTACAACAGTCATTTCTCACCTTTCTTCCAGGCAGTTATTACTGAACAGTGTTAGGGTCACAGCCCTGCCCAAGCTGCCCTGCAGCCCAGTTTGAGAAGAGATGAAGGGAGAGGAGGGTGGGCTGTTGCATTGCAGGCCTGGTGATAAGTGGCTTGTTTACACAGGAAGGCCTGTCTTTCTGCTAAGGGCAGGACATGCCAGGGTGGAGTGCACACTACCAACACTGCCCGGATAGCAGGGAGAGCACTTGGGGCTGGCAGAGGAGACTGCAGGGCTTGACGGGGAAATTCTCATGTGAGGATTTTTCTAGGCTTGTGAAAGTTGGGTTTGCCCAGAATGGTTTCTGAGTTGCACATCCCTCAGGGCATGGGACCAGCCTCTTCCCAGTCTTGGGGGTCAGCAGGGAGGAACAGGTCAGTGCCTCTGCCAGGCTGTCCCAAAGGGCCTTGCTTACTGCTGCTGCATGTTTGCCACAGTAGTATTTAGTGCATGTCCTCCTTTCCCTTCCCCACCCCCTTCCCTCCTTCCTTCTTTGATCCTTTGGGCTCATTGCTCACAAGAAGGGGCACTGTGCTCCTTTTAGTTGCTCTCTCAGTGTAACTGTAACCTCAGCTGATTTTTGGCTCAGGTAAATTCACTTTACTGCAGAAGCCCCTGGATTATGGCCCTCTTCTCTTGCCAGCAGACACCTTGCAGAAGGGTCAGATGCTGGTGTAGGACTGGGCTCATGCATTACACCAGCAGAAACTTGCCTGCAAATGCACTCATCCTCCAGCAATTTTCACTCTGTCACAGGCTGCCACAAACCACAACACCCTTCAAGTTCATGCAGAACAACCAGTGCCCGGCCCCTACAGCTCCCAGGCAGGCTCCAAGGCCCACGAGGAACAGGTTTATCTTACGTTCTGAGTCTTCTCCCTTGAAGTAGCCGATGAGTTTGATTTCGTCGTCGATCTGGTCAAAGGCCTGCAGCTCCAGCTTGCTGTTTATGATCTCCACGGGGTCTTCCAGCAACTGCCATGACAAACGCATGTGGTAATGCAGTGATTTGCAGCACCAACCTATGCCTGGCAGGGTGTGTCACAAGCAGCCTAAGCGGGGAGAAAGAGGTCACCCAATTTCTTTGGTGTTGGAAACTCTGCTTAGTGCTCTCTGCCTTAGCATGAGGAGCCGAGAGAAGCAGGTCACCTTCAAAGAGAGGTGTTAGTAGGTTCACTGCAGAGGTGGAAGCATCCAGAGGGAGGCTGATAGAGGACTGGGTAACCCAAATGAGTGCTGAGAGACCTACTGTGATGAGGGATAACGAGTAGCAATTGCAGCTGGCTTTAAGGAGGACAAGAAGAAAGAAGAGCAGTTGAAAGGAGGTGGTACAATCATTGTGAACACCTGTTAATGATACCTGTGCATCTAAATCTATATATACTTTTTTTCAGGTGTCATTTGCTGGAAGAGGTCATTTGCTGGAAGAGGTCATTGCAAAGATCTTGCTTTTGAAAAACATTAAAACTAGCATGCTAGAATGTGGCCAAACAGTAGTTTGGAGCAGTAGAAAGTCTGGATATGAATTTTCCTGGCTGATCCTCCTCCCATGCAAAATAGTTAAATCTATTCTTTGGTCCTACACACATCCCAATGTTAATTAAGAAGTTGGAAGACCTGTTCAGCACTTTAGACTGCCATTGATCCAAACTTTGTTTCTCTTTTCTTAACTAGTTACTGCTGGTGAAAAGATTCAGTCTGATTATTTTGCTCAGCAATAGTGGCATAAATCAAGTGTGTTTTCACTAGAAGGAAAAAAAAAAGCAGGCAAGCCACTGCCTACAGAGGAGAACCTGTGGGTTTCTTTTACTTTTCAGATCAGGCTGATGAGACACCACAGACATGTCTGGTTTTATTTCCTTGCTTTGCCAGGTATTTTCCTTCCTGAGTGGAAAATGCAAAACCAGAAATCCTTGTTCTCTTTCTTTTTTCACAGAATATGATTTTTCAGTGACATACCACATGGCATAGCAAGCAAAACCTCATGAAGTGTCTTACAGCATCCTTGAGAGCGATGCTCCGGTGTGAGGCTGTGCCTCTGCTGTGCCTGCAGCAGCATGTGCAGTTTCCTGCTGCCATAGTGGCCTGAGCCATGGGAACCTGGCATTCCTCTGCTGCAGGGTCATGGCAAAGCTCTGCCCTGTCTGTGGCCCGTATGGAACAGATGCCCTTTTCTGTCCCTGAAGTCACTTGCATGTGTTTTGGTCACAATACCCAAAGCACACAGCCACAGACATTACCATGGGAGAGCTGAGGTCCTAGGGATTTGTTTTAATTCCCTGGCCATGCCTCTCCTTACCAGCAGTCCTGAACCACAGATGACCATGTAGGCAACCTGCCACCCTGGGAAGCAAACCCTGCCAGCTCTGCTGCTCACCTTACCTCCCTTATCTGCATTACTGCATGGCCAGTTACAAAGAAAACCTCACTTCAAAGGAAAGCCAAGCCACTGCAAAATGTTTTCATTTATAAGGCAAAGACCATGGGTTTGGTCTGTTGCCTCTCCTAGGGATAAAATGTAAATAAAGAGAAGTGCAACCTGTAGATGTGGGATTCAGTATTGTTTTTGCATTTAGGCACAAAGGTGAGTACATCATTGTGCCCATGCACAAAATAACCCAAACCTGTTTAGTTCTAGGACCCTGATCTTCTCTCGCTTGTGGCAGTGCAATTTGGCAAATTCACTGAAGAGATGCTATGTTGCTTGTGTCTAGAAATGGGCAAATTGTTTGCAACATAAGCCTTTTTCAATGCACTGAGATCTTTTTAGCTGCTCTATGAGAATCCTGGTTTTTGGATATTTGTTTTTTGAAAATAGCTCTTTTTTAAAAAAAGAAAGAAAAAGGGTGAAAGATTTTGCAAATGGCAACATATTTGCATGCAAGTTTGCTAACTGAGGTGGGTGAACAGCAGTCAATTGTAGGGATTGTAGCTGACTTCCATTCAAATACTCTGTAAATAGGAAAGAGGGGAGGTTGTCTCTAAGACATAAAGTGTTTGGTGGCATATAAGGGTACCACCTTTCCTGGGAACTCATGGTCAGACAGGTATTGGGGAAGATGCCAAACGCCATCTCTACCAGTGAATAGCAAACAGGGATGAAATTTCAAACAAAGGTGCACTTGTTCTTTTAGCAAACTAAGCATTTGCAAGGCCTTCTCCGAGGGGTTTTATCTAGCTCTGAGCTTATCTGTGCTTACATCCAAGAGGAATTCCACCAAGACATCTGCAGACAGTTCTCCATCAAATTCAACCAACCGCTCATCCTTAAAGACATAGAGACTTCCCTCTTCAATCAAGCCTGAAAGAAGAACAGAGGAAACAGTAAGTGGTTCACATGTTGTTAAAGACATGTTTTGTGCAGAGTGTCTTGCTTGTTATCCCAGCAATTCCTCCTGGGAAAATGCAACTGCCAGTTTGCTGTGTTGGTCTAGTTGGAAACAAGCTAAGTAATCCCCTGACTGATGTTTCATGACACAGGGAACAGACTTCAGCTACAACTGGTGCTAAATTCTTCCCAAATGTTGAACTTTTCATTCAGGTCACAGTTTGGTCTCAGCTGGAAAAATTCTGCACCAGGAACTTGTTTTAGCTTGGCTGTCTGTCTTGCAGTAAATACCAGGCTCTAACTGGCAGCTCAGATTTTAACAACCTGTCACTATATGGAAAAGGGATTTTGATTTGGGTTGTGCTCACTGTCCAGAGAAGGCTGAACTATGTGAGCGTCACCAGTGACCTGAAAGTGAGCTTCAAACTCTCTGAGGCTTAGCTGGCCTTGGCAAAAGGGTTAGAAACCAATGATAGAGATACCACAGACTGCAGGGTGACAGATTTCAATGCTGTATCACTGGACTGAGCACTGAGCACCACTGAACCTTGTTAGAGGCTCCAAAATCAACAGCACTGGTCTCCTGCAATGTAGGTTGGCAGGGTACCACTGGCCAAGGAGGTTGGTAGTTTGTTCCTTCTTGGAGAGGCAGAAGCTCTTGTCTTTAGTTTAGCTCCCATTAGCACCCACAGCCTCTAATTTAGGAAGGAAAATTATGCTCAAACCTTAGGTTTGGTGGTATATTTGTGTACTGTGGTATTAATGTGACACAGTATTTCCACATTGCTTTGTGGGCTGGAACATGAAGGCACTGCCAGCCCCTGGAAGGCAGCTGTGTCCAGGGGTGGGCAATGCAGCAGGCACCCACCTTTAGAGGAGATTTCCTCTTTCACTCTGGGGAATAAGCCAGAATGATTGGCACCTGACTGCCAAGCCATTGCAAGGCTGGGGCTGCCCAGTTGTTGACAGGAGTCACTGTGTCATGAGGCTGATAACATTTGGGGGACCAAGTGTTTACCCCATATGCTCTAGTTCTACACTGCTGTGTTGGTCCTGTCTCTGTGTAGGAAGAGCAGGAAGTTACTCTATGTCACCTATTTACTACTTCTGCACAGAATCTGTGAACTTACACCCTGTCATCATTACAGCACAAATTGTCTTTCTTTTTCGCTTGGTTTGGTTTGGTGGACAGATCCTTTTTCTGGAAGGGTCTTGGCTTGTGTCTCTCATCCTCACCCCCACCCCTGATCCTGCCCCTGTTGGGGTGGGCAGGTGGTCAATGTGCAAGTGCCACCATCATCCTCTCCATCCTGGTAACAAGGATTTGGCTGTCCTCCATGGGGCTGCCTGTTGGACATCACTCCCAGAGACGGGACATTCCAGGGATGTCAGACTTGGGACTCACCTAGCTTTTTGGCAAGCTTGGCATCCTTCTTGGAGTCCACCATCCCAAAGCCAATGCTCCTGGGCTCTAGGACCTGAGCTGCCAGCTGTGGGAGGAAGCAGAGAGCCCAACATTAGTAGTGTTAACACCACAGGGTAGCTACAGGGCATCATGCCCTGCTAGCATGCCATGACAGACACCAGTGACCCATATTCTGCTGCTGAACAGCACCAATGGGTGGGATGTGTCACATGCTGCCTCTCTGCTGAGATAACCCAGAGGTCACAAGGGTTGGGTTTCTTCCCATTGTGTTGCAGCAGGGAGTTTGCTGACACTACTGTGTGTTGCTCACTGCTGTTTGGCATTGGCCTCATGACAGGGCTCCTGAGTGAGCTGGGGACACCAAAGCTGGGGGGATGGCTGGAAGAAAGTCCTGTACCACCAGCACAAAGTAAAACTGGTTTCCTCTGTGGTGCCTTGGTGGCCTCTTGGAGGGGAGTGTGATGTGGGCACCATGGACATTTTAACTCTGGAAGTGCATGGTGCCAGGCAGCAGTCAGTACAGGACTCTGCAGCATCATGTTTTCTTAAGCATGTGATGGGGTGGCCAAAGGAGACTCCTTTTCCTATGAAGTGCTTGAAGTCATGCCTCCTGTCCAGGCTTCAGTAAGCCCCCAGATCCTGGTCCCCTGTTTTCACTAAATAAATGCATCTAAGCCCAGCCATGCTCATGTTCACCTTCTCACAGCTTTGCAAAACCACTGCACCCTGTTCCCACCATCTTTGATGAAGGAGCCTCTTGAAGATATCAAGTTCCTGCCTGTTTTGTGAAAATAGATATGTGAGGAAAGGAGAGACGCTCTGCAAGGGCCCTGTGGGTGACAGCGACCCTGGGTGAGACCCTGTGAATTCTAAATTGGCTTCTAGAGATGCAGTGACCCTGGTAAATGGATCTACTTATGCACTGGATGACTGACAGCCTCACCACAAGCATACTAGAGACCCTACAAGGTAGTAGTGATGCTCTGAGAATGCCACTGTAAGAGCCTCCTCCTCCTCCCTCTCCCTTCCTGCTGCACAAATGCCTCTGGTGCTGATGGTCTCCTTGCTGTTCCTCCTCCCAGCCCTGCCGGATGGCGGGGGAATGATGGAGATGAGGGGTCAGGAGCCTCTGGGGCAGGAATGTCCCTATTAGGGCACAGCTGTCAGTCCTTGGCAGCAGGAGGCTGGAGGGGGGCAGAAGAAAGCCATGACCAGAGAGATGGTGGGTTGATTTATGAAGAAGCTCCCCCCCTGCCCCGGCTCATTTTGGCTCCCTCCCCCAGACTCAAAGCCAGTTTGAATGTCACCCAGTAGTGCTGCCACCACGGCCACGTGGCCCCTTGGCTTTCCTGCTAAAAATAGCTTCTGCCTATGCCAGGCCTCTGTGAGAGTGAGTGGTAATTAGAGGCATTGGGGAGAAAAAGTGGTGGGGCAGCCACCTTGCCTGTGCAATAGGATGTCGTGGGGCCAGTCAGCTCCCTGTGCTGTCAGCACACAGCCTGTCCCTGAAATTCTGGGGGATGGTGGCAGGCACCCTGGTGATCAGGGCTCAGGGACCTTGCTTGAGCAAAAGGGAGAGATAGAGAATGCAGCTGTTTTCTCCCTTCCATCAATTACACATCCTCAGGCCTTTCCCAAAATCCCCTAGGAGGACACAGACTCCACCAACCACCACAGCATCGCTGCAAATTTGATCCTCCTGCAGCCGCCTGCCCTGCTGTCTTTAGGGGCAAATGCCACCATGGGAGGCAAAAGGGGTGCCTGTGTTACACAGGAAACAGGGGTGTCAGTGTTCTTTCCTTGCTCTTTGCCAGTGCTTTGAAGGTGAGGCTGGATGTTCATGGCTTGTGCTTACGATGGACACTGCCTGAAAGGGGCAGAGCACTGGTTTGCTCTTGCACCTCCATTGATTAGGTTGATAAGGCACTGGTCTGGTTTGGCCTCCCATCTGGTGGCTCAGGCCACCTCAGAGCACCTGAGAACAGCTGGAACCCCATATTTGCAATGAGAGATGGACACCTCTCGTGAGCTCTCTAAACATCTGCAAGTGAGCAGTGGTAAGAGAAGAGATTTTGTTTCCCATTATGGGGATCTGCCCTGACTGGACAAAAGGATGGAGCCTGTAGGATCATCAGTTTTCTGGGACATTGTCAGAACATCACTGCTTGCTGGTGGTTGTGTACACCAGCAAGAGATTCCTGGGAATCACCACTTGAGACTCTGGCTGCTCTGGGACCAGAGGAAAACACAGAATAGCCAAGGGAAGAAGACTTGCTCAGTCATGTCCAGTCCATCCACACTTGATTTAGTTACTTACAGTTATGTCAGCCATGTGCCAGACAAAATCAGGGCAGTTTAAGCCCAGTAGCTCTTGACTCCTGCACACAGGAGATGGTTAGGGTTTCTTGGGGGTGTTCGAAGGTCAGAAATATGCAGAAAAGCTGCGACACCTGCTACAGACAAGTGGTAGGATGTGAGCAGGGATGTGTGCAAGAGAGGAGGCATTGATCAGGAGTCATGTATGTCAGCATGCAGCACACACAAGGTAGCTCTTCAGAGGGATGTGGGTGCAGGTCTGCAGCTATGAGCATGGGAGCTTACTGGGAAGGAGTAAAAGTGTCAAGAAAACATGGGTGACATGATGAAAGCCTCTTTATACGAGACTGTGGGAGTGCTCAGTAGTCAAAAATTATCTCAGTAATGCTGGGAGTGTCCCTGTTTGTGTGGCAGGGCTCGTGTGACTGTCTAGCAAGATTGTCTCCTGGAGGTGTATGTATGGTGGGTGTGTTTGGAAGTGTTCCTCTGAAGAGGCTCATCCCCAGAGATGTGCAACAGTTTGGGCATGTAGGAGAGTGCTTGTGTATGGTGTGCCTGAGGGGACAGAGCTGGGAGCTCAGTGGGCACCCTGCCTCCTCTGCAGGAACCTTCATGCCAGTGAGGCAATGAGGAGAACAGCACAGCCTGAGCTCCTCTCCAGAGCAGAGTCTCACAACAGGGAGGTCTTTGTGCAACATGAGACTTTCAGGAGCCATTCCCACTGTGGGCAGGAGAATTTGCAGGATGTTTATGGTGGCTTTTGCAAGTGCAAGCTATGCAGGGGCTGGGCATTGCTGCTGGCCTTGCTTTCCCTGCTTTCCACTGCAGCAGGTGAGTGTAACCTGTGCATAGATGACAACACATTCCCACATCTATATTTGAACCCCAAAAGGCAGCAAAATATGGAGTATGCCAGAGGCAGAGTAGTTTGGCTAATTGCCCCCTACTCAATACAGTATCAAGCATTTATATATCCCCTTACAGTATTTTCTGATTCCATAATGCTAGTGGGATTTGATTGCAGATAATGTTTCTAATCTTGACAATCCTCTTGGCTCAGGACCTTGGGACAGAGGCATCTGTAATCTAAGAGCACAGCCCCTCCTCCTCCTGCCTTTAAATTTATATTGCTTGACGTCTTGGCCAGCCAGAGCCCTTGCCTTTGTGTCAGCCTCTATCTCTATAGCAAGTAATTTAGCTTCAACAGCTGCACGGAGGCACAGAGGGTAGAAACTGCCCTGGAAGAACTGGACATAACAGGCCATGCAGTCCCTGAGGTAGAGCAGGAGCTTTGGGCAGTCAGAGTTGGCTGAGAGCATAAGCAAAGATCCCAGTAGGTTGTAAGTTCATGTCCCATGCACATTTTGCAAACTTATTCTCATGTACATGAAGTCTTCGCAATGCATACTTTCTACCCATAGGATCCCAAGCTGTGCCCTGTGGAGCACTGGGAAAAGGAGGTGTGGGTTGGGCAGCATTCCTCCTTTCTCTCATATCCCTCAGGTAATAACCATGTTTGAATTTGGGTGAGCATGAGGGAGTGAATGGCCCTCTGGGATGTGTGAGAGGTCCAGCCCAAAGTGAAGTTTAAGTACTACCAAGTATGCAAGAATCCTCTCATCATGGATGGTGTCAGCAGTTACAGGCACTCGGAATAATGGATATGGAAAGGCAAAACTCCTGCCCAACATCTCAGCTCTGCACCCACTATGTCTATCTGAGCCTGGGTGTGATGCTGGGAAGTTTTGGGGAGATTTAAGAAGTGCCATAGGGTCATTCTGAAATCCTAGGTTATACAGCAGCAGAAATGTCACTGTCTGCTTGAACATTCTCCTATTCCAGCTGCAGGCAGCACAGATTGTGCCAAACCTTGTATTTGGTGTCAGTTTTGCTGCTAAATTGCAGAAAAAATCCTTTAGAGAAGATTAAAAATGAGAGTGGGAGGGGTGGCTGTCTCAGCATGGTCAATTTTCATTGTGAAGTGGCATTATGGCATTCTGGCCTGGATTTTTTTTCCCACTTCTCTAGCACCTGCCCAGAGCTCCCACAGACAGTAAGGCTCATCTTCCCCAGCTGCTCAGGCTGGAAGGAAGGGGGCTGGAGGCGTTTGAGTGTCTCTGAAAGCCATCATAAGCACACTTTTCTTAACCATGAGGAGTTTTCAGTTTTGCTATTTAGCAGTGGAGGAAGAACAAAATTCCAGCAATGCAGGGAGAAGAGCAACAGGAGATGATGAGGAAAAGTCCCTCAAGCAATCTACACTCTGCTGCTTCTCTCCTACTCTCTTTAATGCTGCTGTTGCTGCTGATGGTCAGAACCTGGCTGATGAAAAGATGATGATTGTATATCCCAAAATGTTAGGTTTTTATTTTCAGAAACAGCAGGAGGAGATGGCAAGTTTTTAGTGTATTCCCCCAGAAGTTTTTAATCCTTATGCAGGACTCTGGCCTACACTCTATAGTTGACTACTCTGTTTGAGACATCGGGCAGTTCCTGGAGAACAGAGGCTGTTCATTTCTCTTTCCTAAGGCTGTGCTGTCCCCACTAGCACCCCCTTGCATACCACACTAGTAATGTCTTAGGCTCTTCCAATATTCAGGCTGTCCTGAAGCACTGTGGTGATCAAAGAGCAGGGCCAGAAGCCTGCTGAGCAGCTGCCATTTGAAAAGTCACTTTTCTGGCAGTGGAGACTGAAGGAGAGTATGTTGGTCCCACCTTACTACACTTTTCCACCACCTGAGCTTCTTGGAGAAGCTGAACCTCCCTTCCTAGGGGTCACTACTCCTTGGACTAAAAGGCAAGTCCCCAAATATGGAAAATGCAAAGGTCACTCCCTCAGAGCTGGCTTTCACAGGTAATGCTTCAAAAATGCTGCCCTAGAGCTTTAATTGTTGCGCAGGCGCTCAGCGGGGTCAGACATACGGCAGCGTGCTCTTTGGCTGCCTCTCTAAAGGTTTCACATAGCTAGGGCTGTATTTTTATCTGCTCTTGGCATCCCTAATTTTAGCCAGCTGCAAGCCAAAGCACAGCCTCCCCAGCCGTGAGCTAACCGAGGCTGGTGCCCGTGCCACAGAGCACCCATGGGTGCTGGGGCCACCTGCCACTGCTCCCAGCCAGTCCCTGCTGGCACTACACCGCAGATGTTTTGACAACTCAGCTGTGCAACTTGCATGTCAAGGGCAGACAGGGACATGTGTGTGTGTGTCTCTGTGTGTGTGTGCTGCCCCAGGGGTCTGGGACTGGGCAGGGGCCACACCACTAAGATGCCCTTTCCAAAACAGAGACTGACGGTGTAGTTTGGGGGCTGTCCTTGACAAAAGTGAGGCTGTTGCTTCCTGGTTCTCCTGGCCTCAGAAAAGCTGCTTTGAAACTGAAGGCTGCATGTTGCTGTGAAGCCCGTGCAGGGCAGAAAGCTGAGTGCTTTTAGTGGGTGCTGGAGGAGGGAGGCATGCTTGGCATTAGGCCTGTCCACCTACACACGCCCATGTCATTCCTATGCCTCTGGCTCTCGGGAACAAGCCAGATTTCTCCAGTTTCTGACCCAAGTGAGTGTAAGCCAGCACCTCTGCAATCCCAAAGAGTTCAGGATGCTGAAGGCAAGAGCTGGGAGCTCCCATTCTGCATCCACAGGAAGGATCATTGAGGCAGGGCCCTGGGGAAACAGAGTGGTCCTTGAGACAGAAAGACCTTTTCCCCACGGAGTGAGCAGAGAGAAATAAGAACTAAGGAAAGCTTTAAATATACACAGCCCTCCTTGCACTGGGTTCGAGGTGTCAGAGATCTGCTAGCTGACGGCAGTGTCTCCTGCCAGGGCCGGACAGGGTTCCCAGAAAAAGAACATATCATGTACAGCAGCTGGCCTTCACCGGAGCTGTGTCAGAGAGCACGCAGGAATGAGCACCATCAGCACCGCTCAGCAGGGAGCGCTGACCCTCCGGGGTGCTGGGGAGGGGAGGAGCGACTGCCTGGGAATTGAGTTCTTGGTTGCTGCTTGCTCTATTTCCTTGGGCAAGTATTTTTTTTTCCCTCATGTATGTAGGTAAATCCCAATGTGCAAAGGGAAAATAAAAAAAAAGAAAGAATAACTTGGGCCTTGCTAATTCACTTTTTTCCCAGGCCATGGATTTCATGCCTGGTTGCCTGTTACTTGGGGACAGAGGTGCAAAAGCACATCTTTGGCCATCAAGATTCAGAATCATGTCATTCAATCTCTGTCACAAAGCAGTCAGTGTCCATTTAAAACTCATTGGACTGTTCTCCCCTTCCTCCTCTGGTGATTAGGGACTTTGTAGTTCCAGACTTGTTTTATTCATAGCCCATTTGTCCTTAGGCTTTTCACTTAAATAGCTCTTCTCCCTCCCGGGTGTTCAAAAAGAATTATCATATCCCTTTTCCATTCTTCCCACAAATGAAGGCACGAAGGAAGGACAGTCATGGGCTTTGATTAGCTTAGTTTTAGATGAAGGGCACTGGCAGACCAGGTTCTGGAGTAAGGTCAGGGTGGGCAAGCATGGCATGGCCACCTCCACCCAGTCTGCCGCACAGAGCAACACCTGCCCCAGCCTCAGGTCAGCTCCTGAGAAATGTCAGGGTCCAGGGCAGAGAACTTGAAATAGTAACTACAAACACCACACATGTCCACTGAGTAGGTGAGTGGGAGCTAAAGCTAGCTCTTCTTGGGCCCCTCACTCAGGATAAGGCCAAGAAAAAAATTCTCCATTGTGAGCCTGGTGAGACACAGGAACAGGCTGACCAGAGAAAATGTGGACGCCCCATCCCTGGAAGTGTTCAAGGCCAGGCTGGAGGAGCCTTTGAGCAACCTGATGCGATGACCCACCCTGCAGAGGAAGTCACACCTCATCTAGTGGAAGGTGTCCCTGCCCATGGTAGGAGGGTTGGAACTAGGTAATCTCTAAAGTCCCTTCAAATCCAAACCATTCTGCATTTGTATGAAAGGCATCTCATTATACAAAAGTGAGACCCTGCCACCTGAGAGCCAGCCCAGCACAAAGACACTGGGAACCCTTGCTGGCACTTTTAGGGGAACTTGATTAGCATGGCAGGATGGCAAGACCAAAGAGGGTGGGCTTTTCCACATTTTTCCTCAATTACATTTCTGAAAGGAGAAGTGACTCAGAAATTTCTGAATCTCCATGCAGCTCAAGGTGCAACACCTCTTACATAGGAGTGGCCTCAAATTGCACCAGGAGAAGTTTAGATTGGGTATTAAGGAAAATTCATTAGTTGAAAGGGTGATCACACCCTGGGACAACTGCTCTGGGAAGTGGTGGAGTCACCATCCCTGGAAGTATTTAAAAGACATACAGATGTGGCATTCAGAGATATGGTTTAGTGGTGGGCTGTGCTGGGTTAATGGTTAGACTCTGTGATCTTAGAGGTGTTTTCCAATCTAAATTATTCCATGATTCTATCACACCTACAGAGATTGTCTGCAACAGCTGGACTGATAAAAGCTCCACACTGCAGGGCCAAGAAAGGCCACAAAACCTGAGCAGACTTGGCATTGTGCTCTGCCAGCAAAGCAATCCCAAACTCACAGGGGTCTGCCATGTCTCCAGGAGACATTTGCATTCTTTAGATCCTGGGATTACAGCTGGTTTCTGCTCATGTCTGAAGAACTCATGTCAGTAGAATCCTCTACCCAGTCATAATTTAGCAGATGAGAAAGGTACTTTTCAAAGCACAGTTATGGCTGTGAAAGTGGGGCCTTAGGAGAGATGCTGCTCATGCAGCCAGTCCAAAGTCACTGCTGGGAACTGACAGAGGGACTTCAAAGACAGAAACATGGCAATAATAGGTAATTCAGCCTTGGAAATTATTTTTGCCACACATACAGAAAGATCAAGGCACACAGTTATCCCTAGATGTCAATGTGCTCATCTGTGAAATAGGGAGTTTTCTGTAACCTGTTTTTGTGACTGGCATATCAGTGAGTGAAATCTCCCTGGGTGCTACTGCTAAAAACCAGTACTCTGCTGTCTGTTGATGAGTTGAGACCTACTTACATGGCCTCAAAGGGGAAGTAATCAATGCACACCTGTAGTGTGCCACTGTAGTGGAAGCCACTTCTTTTGTAGACATAGAAGCCAAAACACCTCTTTTATTACAGGCTTTTGCACTGTAAACTTCTGCAGATACCTATCCAGCCACATGTCCCTCATCTCTCACCTTGAGGACTTGCTCTGTAGGGACCTAGAGAACTGAGAATTTTTGTGACATGTCTTGTATATCCATGTTTATGCTCATACCTCGGCACTAAATTATGTTGAGGCACTGTCCCAAAAACGTGGCCATTTTCAAAGAAAATCTCTGATATCTGAGTTTGAGAAACAAACAGAAAAGGGTGCTTAAAGAAAGGGCTTGGGATTATATTTCTATTTTCATTGATATTTTATGTATTTTTCAGATTTTATATTTATATACCTAGAGATGTGGATAAAGTAGAATCTCGTCTCCTGGTTCCCATGGATTTTTGGGATAAAGTATACAGACCTAAACTGGTAAAGCTTTATTCTGTGTTACATCAGAAGCAGAGAGAGTTTTTGCTATGTGTTACATGGCTCTGAATTCTTATGGGAATATCTGCTCTCAAGAGAGTTCAAGAACACATGAGTGAAACTACCTCCAAACCAGCTGATCTTGTACTAGTTTTTCCATCCTGAGTTGGAAGCTGCAGTAGTTTCAGCACTTGGAAATAAATTAATTACAAGGTGGAGCTTGCACACAGTTTAATCCTTGCCTTTTACTGGACTCAAAATCCTTCTTTCCCTTTCACACCACAGGGAGATATTGGCTGTGTTTCCATGTGTTACAGAATTGGCCAGATATGTTCAGGAGTTTCACTTTGTTCTGCCATTTATTGCTAGAGGCTGGACTGATCCTAGCCCTCATCTGGAGAGGGGAGTACCACATCCCTCTTCTTTTTCCTCTTATAAGAGGATTTGTGCTAGGGTAGTTCTCCACAAATTTTCAGTCCAGGGGCACTGTTGCATTGAAGGAACTAAAATATCTGGGCTTGATGAGCCTCTCTTTTTTAAGGATATTACACATGCACACGGATGGCAAGGGAAGAGTGGCAGGGGAGCTGGGGCTGAAGGAGTTTCAGCAGAAAGAGGATACCAGAGTGCATTGCAGGCAGCCTGCTATAATAGTGAGCACACCTCAGCTGCTGGAGAGAGCTTCTCAAGTGCAAAAGGAAAGCCCCTAACATCAGTGCTCATTTATTCTTGCTACATGATTCCTAGAGACAGGGGCTGGCCCACTGGGAGGCCAAACTCCCTATTTAGGAGATTCAGAGATGAGAAGGGAAAAGGTCTTAGAAGTGATGGTATGAGACAGGGTGAAATATGGTAGAGGAGATAGAGAGGAAAAGCAGAACAGGTATTTCTCAGCTTCACTGCTTTGATCTTTTCCCCTCCTAACCCTTCCTCATTAAAGCAGAGATAATTTAGGACAAGTAGCTTTTTCTTCACTTGTCTGTTAAATATTTATTGTGATTGCTTGGCTGTTTCACCTTCCTCACTGTGCCCACCTCATGGAGAGTGCAGAGTTCTCACAAACATCACCAGCAGAAATGGTGTAGAAATGGCTACTGTTATCTCTGGGACTGCTTGGATCAAACTCTGCATTGCCCTGTATGGAGGCTTTTCCCTACTCAAGGTGCAGGTGCTTTCCAGTAGCCAGCGGTGCAGAGTGGAGTCAGAGGAGAAAGGTACACAAAGGAAAGGAACCCTTTAACCTGAGCTGCAAAACAGCCTCTGCTCATGATATCTCTGTCCCGGGTTGTCTTCCCCAACTCTTTCCCTTCCTAGCCAGAAAGCAGTAGGCATCTCCAATCATTCCTTTGGCTATTTTTCCTGACAGACCAAACCCCATCTTTCCAATCTGGACCTGGGGGGCGGTCACTGCCACCCCTGGAGCTGTTGTCATGGACAAACTATGGTCCAAAGAAGGTGCTTTTGCTAGAGGTGTTCAGTTGCCCCTGGACCCTGTTGTCACCAGGTGGCACCCAGCAGTGTAGGTCGTAAGAGCTGTTGGGTTGGCTTCATAGTTATCATCACTTTCATTCTCCTTCTAAACTGGAAAGTGACCCTGGGCTGCGTGGGAATCTGTTGATCCAATCCACCTGGATACAGGGAGCTGAACACCCCATGTGCTGTGCCAAATGCAATATCAACTTGATGACATCATCCCTTTTCTGGTGATAGTGGGTGTACACCCTCAGCTTTCAACAGTGTCAGTCAGTCCTAAATGCTACTCTTTTTTCTTGGGAAGGAAAATTTTCCTATCATATCACTTCTTGATCTGCTGTACATAGTCGTTGTTTAGTAAAGTCCTTAAATAAGTGCTTTACTTATGTGCTATCAGGTTGTCAATTTGATTTCCTAAGTAAATGAGAGCCTTGTGATTCTCTTCTCTCTCCCATGTCTATCAGCTGGCTTCCCTAATAAGCTTTCTAGCTATTGGCCCTTTTCAACCAAATTTTCCAGAGTCAGTGATCTCAAACATTATGAAGCTATTACAAGTTTTGTGAAGAGTAGAGCCTCGGAAGGGAAAAGGCTGAAGTGTCCTGAAAGAAGGAAATGTTACCATATGAGATCAACCCCCATGGAATTTCAAAGGACCCAGTTTAGAGAGAGTGTTCTTCACTCCTGGGAGAGACTCCAGTCAGAGCTTGTTACTGATGAGCTACATATTTCAAGGAGCCATGGTGGATGTCTTTTACTCTTTTCTTTGGTGTGTAAGGTAATTCTTTATGTCTTTGATCTTTGGAATTGTACATTTCTTATAAGGCACATGTGAGAGAAGCAGAAAGAGTGGACTATTTGGAGGCTTTCTGGACATAAATTCATTAAGCCCATGTGCTCACCCATGCATGTCCACGAGACAATCTGATGTAACAACCCTTAACCACCAGCTCAGACCTTTGCTTTGCTTCACACCTGCCTGTGTGTTGGATGGAGGTTCACTTTTATTCCTGAGGATGGAGACTGATGACATTGTATGGAAGAGGGCTAAGACACAATGTGTTGCCAGGCTGGGAAAGCAGCATGTCTCAGTGTGAAACAGCAGGAAAATTGTCAGTAAAGCAAGATGGAAAAACACGAGGTTCTCTAGAAAGGACCATCTTATCACAGGGAGCAGCTTGTGCTGGGAACCTCTCAAGCCAGCTGGCAGGGAATAGTGAGGGCTGGAGTATTTACCTCTTAGATACCTCATTTCAGGTGCAAAGGACCTCCAGCACTCAAAATCCTGATCCCTCTACTGAAATTAGATATGTAAAGCCTTCCTGAGTGAACTTTTTTCGGGTTTGGCTGGAAGGAGAGCCCTGTCACTGCTTCTGTGTCTACAGAGCAGTTCACTACTCTAAGATTTGCTCAAATTACAAGAGAGCTGGATTCAGCTGCTGACTGCTTCAAGGAATACTGATCCCAGGCAGTTTGTCTCACAGGTAAACAGCTCCACATCTCACTCAAGGAGCCACTGCAGACATTTCTTTCCTGCTCCCTGTGCTGATGAACATGCAGTGAAGTCCAACAGCTGAATGAGCTCTGACAGGGAAAATTAAGTGACCCCCGTATGGCTCAACACATTATGGCCTGAACTGAGGAAGTTGAATGTTCTCCCAAGAAGGAGCAGATTACAACCTGGCTTGCCCACTCTTTTCATGAGTGCTCCTGTGGTTGTGTTAGTACAGAAACTGGGAGCAGTAACACCATGCTGGCCTGTGTCCTATGCAGTATAAACATATCTTCTTGGTTGCATTTTGAGACCCTCTCCCCTTCTGGGTGACAGAAGCAAAGAAGTGCTCAGTCTGCAGATTTCTCTTGTGCTTGGGTCAGATTGCTGCTGCTGCAGTTCCCAGTCCAGGGGAAGGACTGTCCTGAAACTGTGATACATGCACTGAATCAGCACTGCAAGTGCTTTGGAAATTTTGAGGTCAAAGCCACAAGAGCCAGTTGATGTGTGGCACAGTTAGCTGGAAGCTGAGGACTAGGGGGACTGGAGCACTACAGTTATGTAAAGTCTGCTGCAGGTCTAACCCTCACTCTCTTGCCCAAGGTCACAAAAGAAGTCCATAGCAGAGAGCAATTGGAAACCAAATAAATCACCAGAATCCTACACTAATGTACTCACGGCTGAACCCAATCCTGAAAAATAAAAGCTTAAAGCCAGATTGTCTTGCAGCTGTTACACCCTTGATATGGGTCATTGTTAGCAGGGGTAATGGTGTCATGAGGACTCAAACTGATGGTAGACATCAGACCATAGAGTCATGGAAACAGAGAATGGCCTGGTTGGAAGGGATCTTAAAGATAATCTAGTTCCAAGCCACTGCCATGGACAAGGACACCTTCCACTATGCCAGGTTGCCCAGTACTCCATACAACATGGCCTTGAACATTTCCAGGGATGGGACATGCTTCTGTCAGGTTTCTATAAATATGTATCTAGTAACTGTTTGACTTCTATCAAGCACAAAACAGCTATCCTATTAAACAACAATGTGATTATATCATTGACAATACTCATTTCAGCTGGAGTTCAAGCATTAATTTTTTCATTTCTTTGCCAAATGTTATTTGATCACTCACCTGCAGAATGTAACCATTGCTTCACAGGTGAGTAAAATGTGGTTAGTTTTTGGATCTTTCTTTCTGGCATTCATCAGGCTTGCTGAGGAGGTCACCAGACCTTGAACTTGACAGTGGGCTTTTTTGGGTCCTAGCCCTCAGCAAGCACATTTTCTTGTTCACATTTCCTACACTCTCAGGGGTGCAATGCATTTTCTCTCTGGATCTGATAAATAAAGCTGAAGTGTTTCTTCTGCAATTCTGAATTCACTTTCTTTTCAAATACGTCTTTTAGTTAAGAGGGAATTTTTGCAAGCCCCTGGTAAGAAACATGCACCTAACAATCGAGGCTCGCAGCTGTATGATTCTCTAGATTACAGCTACACTACAAGAAAGAATGTTACCAACCTACATTGTCACTTTTACCATGATTTATTTTACTGAGGATTAATGAATCATTCATTCACACAAGAATTAACAACACTATTTTTCCAGCACAGAAGTGAATGGTTGCATTAACAAGCAGCTATAGAGTGATTCCAAGCAGGCAACCAAGTGTCAGAAAAACAAAAAGGGATTTAAAGCTGCACCAACAGGGAGCTTTTGAGATGGGGAGCTAGGACACCCGTTTGCTGCACTGCTTGATAAGGTTTCTTGGCTGAGTGCTCCTAGTGGGATAAAAAATGGGACTCAGTCCAGAATATAAGTGGGATACTGGCTTGCACAGAATGAGAAAGGATCAAAAAATTTCAAGCGACAGACTCAGGTGCTGAGATTTGGGAAAGCTCAACTGAGCTGAGTTTGTGTTTCTGAGGTTCGCAAGGTTACTTGCTATTGCCTGAGTTTCTGACAGACAATCCAGCAAAACTATTTCCCAGCAAACTGAGAAGAGCACAAAAGAGGCTTTTTCCTGGGATTTGCAGAATTCAAGCAAGGACTAACCGAAATCCAAATAAACAAACTTTTTAAGGACCAACTTCCCCTGCATGAGACAATTTCACTGTCCTGTCTTGTGGCTGCTCTCCACGACTCTGAGCAGTGCTGTGATACTGACCCTGACTGGGACATGCAGCAGCACTTACCTCCAGGACCATCTCTGTCATCTGGAACTGCTTCTGGGAGACCTTGTCAGAGCTCACAGGCTCATGGAAGAGCAAGCAGAGCATGTCATACTTCTTCAGTGCCTGCTTGTAATTCTTCTCATTCAGGTCAATCACTCGGTCTTTCCCATCGTAAGTAGGGAAGTTCAGTCCCTCTTCTGCCTTGCAGCAGAAAAGCAGGTAAAAACCTGCCAGGATCCAGCAAATTGCCTTCATAGGGGCACCCTTGGAGTGCAGCAAAGGATGGGTAAATGTCCCCCTCTTTCTTAGTTTGAGAAGAGAGGGAGACCAAAGACTCCAGGTGAAGTTTGAATTAAGTTTCTCTTAGTTTCTCTAAGTTTCTCTTTGCTGCTTTCCTAATGTTGAGCCCAAACACCGCAAGGCTGGTGGGGAGCAGCAAACTTTGCTGTCCTGTACTCACAACAAAGAGAGAGACAGACGGGAGAAGCTGTCAGGCCAAGCCCTGGATACCTTACATAGCTGTGTCCAGCTCCCGTGTCATTAGGAACTCCATTTTTAGGAAGCAGTTGTTTCAGGCTAAAAATAAACCCTGCAATGAATAAAAAGGACAGATATGACACCATTGAGGGACTTGCTGGCACTCTGCATCATCTGAGAGAGAGGGAGTGGGCAAGAGGGAGGGAGTGGAAGATGTCGGTCCTTGGGGATATGCAGGCAGGGTTTGGAAAGGGACAGATTCACTCGTACAGGGAACTAAGGCACAGGCTATCCTACCAGGAATTGACAAAAATAGCAGGTATTTACTGCAATTTATAATAAGGGTATCTCTCTTTGCATCCCTTTGGGCATCACAGTGATTAGGCTTTTGATAACAGATTTCAGGTTAAACAGTTTCAGAGCCTCATCTGCACCACTGGAGGAAAAGTCCTGTTTCCTCAGCAGCAAAGGAGGTGAACACTCCTGGGACTTCTTTCTCCTGCCCGGAGCACCATTTGGAGCTGCTAGCTGACATTCAAGGTGCTTTCTGAAGCACATTCTCAGCTTGTGGGGCAGCAGGGGAATTGCTGGCCCTTGGACCTGTAATCCAAAAGCAGAGGGAAGCTTATGTTGCAGCCTCTCATTTTCTCAGCAGTTCCGAAGCCGCATACATTACTGGCGAGTGGTTAAACCTTATCGTGCTAAGGGGGCTGACGGGTGGGAGGCGTCTGTCCAAGCCAGTGTCCTGGGGCAGGAGGCAGGGCTCTCCTCAAGAGGATGGTCAGATGGCACCATCACTGCCAGCTGCTCTTTCTGGGACCTGCCTCTTGGACTGGAGCAGCTTTTTCACACAACCCTCTTGCATTTCCCAGCAAGCTGTCCTGCATATTCCTCCTTCTTCATGTCCCAGGGTTGGTGGCCAGTTCCTCCTTCTGTGGGAGCTCAGCACCAGCTGCTGCTTTACTGTATCACCTGCCCAGCGCTGCTGGGGGAGAGCGGTTCAGAGGCACAGTCCCTCTGCTCTTCCCCTCCTCTGACCACGGTGTCACCTCTGACCCATGACTGGCAGCAACAGGCAGGTGGAGGGAGGCCAGCTGGCCACAAGCCAGCCCTGGGGCTGGCATGGATCCACTGGAAAAAGCCTGCTGAGGGGCTGGCAGAGAAGAGCTTGACAGGGGGCACGGCTCTCTTCCCCCTGCCAAAGTGATGTGCAGACAAGTGGCCTTATCAGGTCTTTTCCTTGCATGCTGCTCCATCACAGCTTTGCTCCATCCACACCAGGGAAGAGGCAATATCCCTTCTTAATGCCGTTGTTTCCATTTAATGGTATGTCTGGGATTATTTCAACATTTGGGGCAAAAGGTGAGCATTAGCAATTACAGAATCATAGAATCATTTAGGTTGTAAAAGACTTTTTAGTTCATTGAGTCCAGCCATTAATCAAACACTGTCAAGTCCACTACTAAACCATGTCCCTAAGCATCACATCTACACATCTTTTAAATATCCCCAGGGATGGTGGCTAGAACACTTTCCTGGGCAGATTAAACACATCTCCTGGGTGACTTAGGAGCACACATCCTTTCACTTCTATGCCAGTCTTCACTTCCCACCTGAACAGCCCACGTCATACTGACTGAAACCCTCTGGGTAATAGTTTCCAAATCTGTCTTATTTCCAAAGCCTTTTCAGAACTTGTTTGCTGGCAAATTAAAGTCCTAGTGACAAAGCCTTAGGAATCTGGGTAAAAGCCAAAGCATGACAGCCTCCAAAATACACTTCTTAGAGATAGCCTTCAGGGGCAGTCATTTTTAGAGGGAGAGGTAAGTCTGAATAAGTCTGATTGCATTTAGTGGGAGACACAAGGCTTGTGTCACAGTGGGTGGCAATGGCAGGTTAGGTTAATGCTGAGTGTTTAGGATGTAAAACACAAAACCAAGTTTGTGGGATGGTTAGGCATACATTAGGCTGGTTGCTTGTCATTTAAGGACCCTCATGGATCTGGGGTACAGGAGCAGGCTTCACTGGCATCAATGTGTTTTAAAGCAGGAGCAATTAGACAGAGTGTGAAAATGAAACGTTCACAGCTACTTCAAAAATTGGCATATGAGGCTCCTGACCTCCTTTATTCTTGTAGATCTTCAGCAATTGCTCCACTTTGATATTGCTCAAGCTATTTTTGATGCACTTTTTCTCTAGTCTGAATAACTTTTTAATTTGTCTAAAAATAGATATAATCAAATTTTCATTTTCTCCTCTTTTTTTTTCTGTCAAAACAGAAACAGGAACAAAAATTCTTCTTATTCTTCTTGTTGCTTTGTTAGCCCCACATGAATCTCATTTATCTGCTTGTGGCATAACTAGCAAATATTTGTGATTGTTAGGCTTTACCTCTGCAAGGGAAGGGGAATTCTTCCAGCAGAAGGTGTCGTGGTCACTAGAGAGTCCATCTCTTTGTGGCTCCCCTCAGAACCTCAGTGGGGCTGCTAGGGCTAAATCTAGTGGGCATCTTCTGTGGTCTTCTAGCTCCAGCTGCATCTATATGAAATTCAAGATACCTTGTTCACCAAGGCAGAAGTAATGGTGAATTCCTCAAACTTAGAACAACTGCCTCAATCACCCAAAATTCTTAATCCCAATAAACTTTAGTCAAAGCAGATGTTCTCCTTGCAGTTTTGCCAATACACATCTGAAATCCTGGATTCATGTGTTTTGGGATGTTCAGAAGAGCAGTTAAATACTTGAATCTGAGCAGAGCTGCATCATTTTTTTACTCTGGGGAATAGCAGAGCTGGGACTGAAGCAGATGTTCCCACAACCTGACAAAGGATGTAAGTATTGTGCCTTTTTCTTCATCATCTCTCTTGGTGCTAACAGCAGCAAACTGAAATGTGCTCATCTCAATCCCAGAAGCAAAACTCCTTGGAGTTTCAAAGTGTGTCCATCCACTCTCAGACAATGTCTTAAATTTGGAATTCTGAGCCAGGCTCACTATCAAGAAAAATACAGTGTACAGATCCCATGCATTTGGGGAACCTGAGTTTTGTTGAAGGCCCATTTCTACAGGACCCTGGCATAAGTTTCTCTGTGTGTCAGATCCTCTTTCGTAGGGTAGGAGCAATAGCAGTTCTCCACGGGGGGGAAGGATGAGAGGAGCAAAGAAATTTCAGAGGCTTCTCTGTGAAACTTCAGATTTTGCATTCCTCTGTTCACTGCAAATACTTTGTTGTATCTTTGTGCATAGTCTAGTGTCTTCCTGATCCCATGTAACTGCCTGTGGTTTCGACACGTGTGTATCTGTGGGCAGTGTCACACGAGGGAATGATGTGGTCTGAACTAAATCCTGGGACTTGCCTTTCAGCTCAGATATCTCATTTCGTGGCAAAGCTGGCATCTGTTAGTCTCTGATATAAGCTGACTGCAAGGTTCAAGCTCCCAGCTCTGATTACTTAACCATTGACTCCTTCATCCACTCTGTTGCTGCATCTCCTAGCCCTGCCTCAAGAAACCAGTACTATGCTTTCCCCCAACTAACTATCCCAGAGATGTTTCCCTAAAAGCTTTCTGAGAAATGAGCTGGTAGGGCTCACTGTCTGTCCACCCTGACATGTGCCCATGTTGTTCAAACAACCTTCAGATCTGGCCCAAAACTTGAGGCAAAGAAAGAGATAAATAAGAGGAAATGCTGTTGTTTTAGTCACTACTATTGGCTTTCTGGGTTCATCCACCAAGCAAAATCCTAGCTCCAGGGATTTAGGTTGCAAAACCACCCCTGACATTCACTGAGGTAGGATTTTACTTTATTTCTTCCAATTTTGTGAGGATAGGTAGTCAGAGCTCAAAACAGTACAACCTCATCCCTTCAATTCAGGCTTTCAGAAATGCAGGGTGGGGACGTAGGATAAATAAAAATCTCTTTCTTCTTGATTTTTTTTTCCTACTTGCATTATAAGTTAGGGATATACACTCACTGTTCCTCCCTCCTGGCCACTACAGCCGCAATCCATTCTGCTGTTCTCACCTTCACTGTCCTTTCTATCTCACACTGTCCCCAGTTAAAGATGTCCCCAGCCACTGCTGATCCAAATACTTCAGTGAGCCTTTTTTTCCAGGGCCTCAGGATTTAGGGTTCTGCTTTAGCTAATCTCTTTACAAGCTTCTAAGACCTTGTATGTTTTGCAAGATAGGAGTATTCAGAAAATATGTCTTTTGCCACGAGCTAGCCAAGCAAGGTCACAGTGGGTAATAGCTTGCAGCGTACTGCTATGACCAGGGTGGGAGCCTCAGACACATACAGAACCTTCCTAAAGAGACCAAAGGGAACACTGTCATCCTGAGAAAAGCTCTGCAGTGTGAAAAAACCTAGTTCTCTCTCCCTTCTCTTCAGCACTGAAAGGTGATAAGGCCTTCATGGTGCTTTACATTGCTCGTACTCCAATGCAGTCATGCCAGTGATGGCAGGCAAGTACAAGGCAGAGGAGCTGCATCATGGCACTCCCTTCCTTTTTCACCTGTTACAAACTGCCAGAGATCTTTGTAGTACCTGACAGTACTTTGACTGCAGTGTCTTGAGACCTGCTGTGTGATAAGAAGATGCTATAAAACCTTTCTGACTCACAAGACACTGGTTTTGATGAGGAAAAACAAATACAGGACAGACAAAAGCACTTCTATGACATTATATAGAAGTTGTAAAGGGAAGGTCAAGAAGATAATCCAGGTGTCCTACCTCATTTTCAGACACATAGGCATTTCAAAAAAATCTTGTGTTTTTTAGGCATTGTGCCCCCTAGAGCAAAGTTGTTCTGTGCTACCTTAGGGGGATCATTGCACCTCCCTGCCTTTGGGACCTTGTCTGGCACCTGTGACTTGTACATGTCAAAAGGTAATTTAGAAGGTCAAGCCTGGGACTGTCCCAGAAGGTCTGGGATAGTTACCTCTTAACGAGCTAATAATCCCTACACAGCAAGAAAGGATTTAACTAAGACATCACTGTGGCCAAATGGAAATGTGCCCATTGGCATGTATCAAAATGGGAGGGAAAGAGAAAGAAATTAATTGAAAATGAAAAGCGTTAAGAGAAATTCTGGAAAGAGACAAGGCTGCTGCTTCATGCAGAGGTCTGACAGGGGACACGTGAGGGCAACCTGTGGTGGTGGTTGGGGAACCCATCAGGTGGAGTGGAAAAGGTGGCAGACAGTTTGCAACAGAACACAGAGGCAGTGACCTGCCTACCCCTCCCAGCTGGGCTTGGAGCTCTGCCAGCCTGTGGGAGCAGGGTTGTATTTGTCCACGTGCAACTCACCCTGGAAAAGGTGGAGGGGCTCCCTGGAGGGCTTCCTGCATATAGCAGTGGGATGGGAGAATTTTGTGCATGTGACAGCCCTAGGTTGGTTAATAAAATCTTTGCTTTGCTGGCAATCACAATGAGTTGGGGCCCTCCAGCTGTGACCCAGAACTATTCCAGTCACGCTGAACAAAACAGCCCACACAGAGCCCTGGCCACAGTGCTCCCTGCAGTAGGTTCCTGCCCATCTTCTCTTCTGCAGGACCTGGGAGCAAGAAGGGGCCTGGCACACATCTGGTGCTGGGACCTTCAACCTTTGGTGTATAAATTCCTAAAATATGCTGGTGTCAGTGCAGATCCCTACACAGCAATTTTAAGCTGATTGATGAGAGGTCATTTCTTTTTCCCCCAGATACCTCTAACACACCCTACTTCAGAAAAACCACCAGACCATTTCACTGCCACCCTGCCCTGTTTAATGCCACTTTCTTCTGCTGAGATACCACAACTGATGAGTTAAAGCAGTTGCCCCTGAGACAGTGGCATAATCTCCCCTCGAGGGGAAAGTTATGGGTAGGTGCTTCATGAGGGACAGGAAGTGGCTGTGGGGAAGAGGTGGATATCCAAGTTTTCCACAGTCACAGGCTTCCCACAGGGCTTTGGGAAAACCTTTCCATGCCTTAGTTCTCCATGTGAACTATGCCAGCAGGGTCCAGGGATGATATGATAGACAGACATATAGGGATTAGTGCTTTAGGCAGGTAGGGAGCCTGGGGCTCCTGAAGGTTTTGGCATCATGGAGAGCTGAAGAAGGAGATGCAACTGCTGCTGACCATGTTTTCAGGAGAGCTGGCTCAGAAACCAGGCCAAGTATGTTCCTATGAGAAGTGCTGAGATCTCTATGAAAGTCCAGCAATTCACAGTCAAGCCGTGAGCCAGTGTGAAATTTTGGCCAAAGACGGTGCCCCAAGAACTGGGGTGTGAATGGTGCAGACTGAGCTCTAACCCAGGGACCTCAGCAATTACAAATAATATCATGAATAATTTAATCATTTTTAATAAAGTAAAAGAAATAAACCACATGATCTGAAGCAGTATGTTTCCTTCTGAAAAACTTCAGGGCACATACAGCCTGGCCATTTCCATCAGTTCCCTGCCTTTTTTTTGGAGGAGATGAGATCACTGGACTCTTGCCCAGCCTTGGCCACGATCAGTATGTCCGAGCATGTGTCCATGTGTCTGTCTGTATGCACCCATGCACGCCTGCATTAACCACTGGCACTGCTTCCACCCAGCTCTGCAGGGCCAGACTCTAAAAGAAGGAGCATGACCGTTTGGGGTGGACAGGTCTGGGGTGACACCTGCACCTCAGGTTTCTCCTAGCCATCAGAGCAGCAGCACATTTAATAACATCTTGATGACTGGAGGGGTGTTTAAGTTAGTGGAGTGGCGCCTGCTGCTGCTGACGGAGCTGTTCCCAGCAGATTTACACCTGTTTCAGTGGAGTGGCTGCTCAGCTCTCCTCTGCTCCCGGCCTCTTGTGCTGCCCCTCAGAATCTCTCTCCTCCCCTGCCTGGACAGTGACGCCTGTTGGGGCACAGCTGAGGGGCTGGGAAGTGCTGGGGTGAGCTCACTGTACCACCAGGAACCTCATTCCTTTTGAATGATGAGCCAGACAAGCTTAGCACACTCCTTAATTTTGTAAGGAGACAGAGAGGATTTGCTGCTCTTGAATTTCTGCTCCATTTTTACCTTCCTCTTCTCCTCCTCTAACTGGGTTTTATACTGTCTGGAATGGTCCCGAGTCTCTCTAAATTCATTAGGCCCTTGCACTTCTGGGATGAATAAGTTTCCATGCAGCCTAGATGTTTTCCTGGCAGTCCAGATGTCTTCCAGGCAGTCCATTATGCATGTTCTGGGCATGTCTTTCTTTTCTTTTTTCTTTTCTTTTCTTTTCTTTTCTTTTCTTTTCTTTTCTTTTCTTTTCTTTTCTTTTCTTTTCTTTTCTTTTCTTTTCTTTTCTTTTCTTTTCTTTTCTTTTCTTTTCTTTTCTTTTCTTTTCTTTTCTTTTCTTTTCTTTTCTTTTCTTTTCTTTTCTTTTCTTTTCTTTTCTTTTCTTTTCTTTTCTTTTCTTTTCTTTTCTTTTCTTTTCTTTTCTTTTCTTTTCTTTTCTTTTCTTTTCTTTTCTTTTCTTTTCTTTTCTTTTCTTTTCTTTTCTTTTCTTTTCTTTTCTTTTCTTTTCTTTTCTTTTCTTTTCTTTTCTTTTCTTTTCTTTTCTTTTCTTTTCTTTTCTTTTCTTTTCTTTTCTTTTCTTTTCTTTTCTTTTCTTTTCTTTTCTTTTCTTTTCTTTTCTTTTCTTTTCTTTTCTTTTCTTTTCTTTTCTTTTCTTTTCTTTTCTTTTCTTTTCTTTTCTTTTCTTTTCTTTTCTTTTCTTTTCTTTTCTTTTCTTTTCTTTTCTTTTCTTTTCTTTTCTTTTCTTTTCTTTTCTTTTCTTTTCTTTTCTTTTCTTTTCTTTTCTTTTCTTTTCTTTTCTTTTCTTTTCTTTTCTTTTCTTTTCTTTTCTTTTCTTTTCTTTTCTTTTCTTTTCTTTTCTTTTCTTTTCTTTTCTTTTCTTCTTTTTTTTTTTTTTTTTTTTTTGTGCCAGGCAAAATTTGAAAATTTTTCAAATTCTTCTATGTGAATAAGTCCTACTGGCGGCAAACCCACCATGGATATTGGTGTGTAGCTGGGTACAGTTACACAGTGTTTCCAAGAAATCAGAAGTAATGACTCAAGCATCTCCTTCCCTTGGATCATTAAGTCAACCTAGAAATATGGAGATCTGAAAAGTGTCTTGCTTGTGACATCTTTCTTTGGCAACTTCAGGGTGCCTCTGTTCAAGTTTTTACCTGCAGTCACAGAAGAGAGAAAAGCTTCTCTACTAAAGCATTTCTGTTTGTAAATCAAAGTGGAAGTGTTTGGGTAATAGCATGAAACATGTCATGAAGAGCCACAGAAGGATCTGAAAATCACAAACTGTAGGATGATATGGTGGAAGTTTAGCGAAGATTTGGAGACCTCGCCTTCCTGCTTCCTGCTTCAGGCATGGCTGAACACTGCTGCTGAAGCTGATGGTGGGAAGAGGCATGTCATAGGATCAAAGAGTCAGAGTAGTTTGGGTTGGAAAGGACCTCAAGGACCATCTGGTTCCAACCCTATTGCCATGGGGCAGGAATGACTTCCGCTAGACCAGGTTGCTCAGAGCCCCATCCAGCCTGGCTTTGAGCACTTCCAGAGATGGGACACCTAGAACTTCTCTGAACAACATGTCCCAGCACCTCACTACCCTAAGAGTAAAGAATTTCTTTCCAATATGTAATCTAAACCTACTCTCCAGTTTAAAGGCACTATCCCTTGTCCTATCACTACATGCCCTTGTAAAAAATCTCTGCCTTATTGAAAAAATGTCTCTGCCATACTGAAAATCAGCCCCTACCCACAATTCTCATGGTCAGCAGAAACATTTGGGCAGTAGAAACATTTTGCAGCTTCTTCTGAATCTTTTTGCCCCCTCCTTAGAAATGGCCACTCACTCTTGAAGAAACATTGGCTTGCCTTGGTGAAGAGTCTCTTCATCCTGGAACAGAGCACTGGCCCATTGGCTGTGTCTGCTGTGGGAGGCTGGGAAGCAGAGGCTCCACCTGGGTAGGCTAGATGCTCAGAGGAGCCCTGCTAGAAGGAAGATACCTCAGCAGCAGCCTCCTGCACCAGCTCTGTGCTGAGAAAGAAAGAAAAAAAGCTCAACACTCCAAAAACATGCAACCAATGTTTTCCTGGAGGAAAAAGCAGTAGCTGTGTCTCTCCAAGCCTGGGGCTAGCAGGGTGTCATGCCAGAGCATGGTTTGGCTTTTCTTTCTAACCTGAGGTTCCTAGTTAAGTATCACCTGGCAGCACCCCTGAGCTGCAGCCTGGGTCACGGTTTCCATAAAGGGCTGCTGGGTTCACTCATATTTATAACGCTTGCTCCTGGCACCGCGTGTCAGCTTGCAGAGGTCAGCTCTCCCTCGGGAGCAGGGAGTCATTCCACAGGCTGGGCTCCTGTTTCCATCCCTGCCTGCCAAGGGGCCTCCCACCCCCTGGCAGATGGGACCTGGGGGTGGCTGGCTGAGGGGCATGGCAGAACAATCAGTTTCAGAGCCTCATCCGCACCCCTAGAGGTGAACACTCCTGGGACTTTACCACCCAGGATAAAGAGTAGGAGGAAAGAGGGTGCACAGGAGATACAGTGTCTGGTTTCTAGTGTAAACTCTAGGAAGTAGGTGTATGGCTTTCTCTAGTGTTCCAGGGAAAGTGGGAACCACTACATCCCTGTGGGAGACAGGTTGTCTGCAAGCAGTGAAGAG
Source organism: Pycnonotus jocosus (assembly GCA_013400435.1). Classification (NCBI taxonomy): domain Eukaryota; kingdom Metazoa; phylum Chordata; class Aves; order Passeriformes; family Pycnonotidae; genus Pycnonotus; species Pycnonotus jocosus. The sequence goes on along the minus strand of VWYP01022859.1, from coordinate 526,722 downwards.
TCTTCTTCTTCAGGTGGATTTTAGTAGGTACTGTGGGTAAGGAGGATCACAAAAAACTAAGGCATGGCTCCAGCTGGGTCCTTTCTTCTCTGGGTTGATCGAAGATGGCTTCAGACTGACTCTTAGAGCTGCCAGCTGTACCACATGGTACACTCCAAATGGAATTGTACCAAAGAGAAGATCAGACCACCAGATGCCAGCCTGTGGCCAACATTCAGACATTCTTCATGGCTTGGCAGCAAGCCATGACATTGCTCTCAACAGGTCCCTTGCTGGGTGCCGTGGTCCTAGCGAATGCTGAAGATCCCTGACTGAGGGGTATTTTGATGGGCAGGAGACAAAAGCCAGCTTGGAGGATGTGACAGGTTTTAGAAGTCAAGCTGTACACTGACTGTGTTCTTCATCCTCCTGTGTCTCAGAGCACGTGCGTGGGGTGAGGAACCAGCACTGGCAGCTCAGCTCTTCCGCCTCTCAGGAGCCGCACGTCACAGCTGTGTGTAGCACCCGCATGCTGATGGATGCAACTAAGCTCCTACAAAGCTCCCTGGATTAGCAGGTGGGGATATACAGGGCAGGGATGCAGTAATTTGAGCTGGAGTAGTTAGTGCAGTCAGGCAAATGTCACATGTAAAAAGAGGATCTAAAATGATCTAGCACAGCAGTTTGTGCTCAGCTTTTACTGGCCAGTAGCGGAAACCAAGATAGCTTTATTTTAGTAAATATAACTGATACCCGTTCATCCTTGGTCAATGTACTTTTCTTGTTGTTGGGTTTTTTTTATTATTTTTCTTCTTTTTTCTGGTGTGTGGTTGTTTGTTAGGTTGTTTTGTTTTGTTTTGGTTTGGTTTTTTTCTTTCCATTTCAATCCAGTATATAGGGAAAGATTTCCAGGAGGATCACAGAGCTTTCATTATGCTCTCTGGGGTGTTTTGACAAAGACACAAATACTCACCTCACCATAAAGTGGTGTTTTCTGGACTACATATATTGCTATTTTGCCAGAGTTAAAGCCTGCAGATTTAACAACACGATGCCCTTTTAAAGACCAATTTCAAGCTGCAGTCATGTCAGGATCATTATTTCATTTGCAAGTAGCAGATTTTGGGGGTTTAAACAGCCAATTAGACACTTAAGGCTAGTCCTGTGAGGATGTGAAACTGGGATTTTTTTCTGCTCCTAGAGTTTGTTCTGATTGCTATTTGTCTGGATCAGACCCATGGAAGAGAAATTTAGGCCACTAAATGAATCAGAACAGGGCCTGAGTCACTGATGCATTTACATTTTTTTCAAATCTGATGAAGACCCTGAGTATTTAAGACTTAAGTTAGTCCTTTCAATTTCTATGTGTTGTGATCATATACAGAACTATGTGGCTGAACAGCATCATTTATCCTGACAGTGTCAACCCAAATAACTGCACATGCTGAAAAGGGGAAGGCTACCCAGCAACCATCTCAGGCAGGCTTTCAATGACATTAATTGAGGTCCTAATTGAAAAAAAAACCAAAATAGCTAAAACTCTCCAGTGGCAGAAAAAACAGATCTTGCAACATAAAGGACTTTAAAAGTGTGTTTTAATTTGACAGAATGGTTTGGAGTGAAAGTGTCTTTTGATGTTTTTAACTACAATATTTTCATTTTTATCCAAAATTCCCTCCCTGTACCTAAACTGTGTCTCAGATGAGAGCTGGGAGACCACTGCTTGGGGACCAGGCCCTAACACGTGCACACATGCACATACACACATGTACCGGAAACATTTTAAAGGAAACTTGGAGAGCCTGATACTCAGGAAGAGTTTGCAGGAGCAGCCAAACCTGTCCAGAGTTATCCAGCCCTGAGAGATTTCACTTATTAAACTCCAGTGAACCAAACACTGTGACCAGCTGCTGTCTTCTAGCTATCCAGTGACAGTAGCTTGGTTTTGTTTTTTTTTTTTTTGGCCTGTAAATTACTGTACACAGGTGGGGAATTTATTAGCATAAGTAAAATTAGGAAGCAGCACTCCATCTATCTCCCCACTGACACTGACAGGCTGTGAGATGTTGACCTTCTCCGAAGTGTTAGTCTGGATAGCCCTGAACCCAGTGAAAACACTTAGGCCTGTACTTAATTTTGTATCCCATTAGGTCTGCCCTTGCACTAGAAGTTAAATATGTGGGTCACTGTTTTCCTGGATCAGAGCCCAACTCCTGAAGGTCCTTCGAGATTTAGCTAGATAGAGCTTCTTAAATGATATGATGCAATTAATGTAGTGGGATTCTGCTCTCTTTTCTGTTGGTAGCTGATTTGTGACGGGGAGGCTGGGCTGCACAGAAGTATATAGCCAGCCATCAACGGTTTCTCACAAACTATCAACTATAAACACATTAATAAATTTTAATTATCAAGGTCTCTGGGAGATCAGCCTTTTTGTAGCGGATTAAGGCTGTCTCTCCTTGCAGACCCAGCATCCACATGCTGAGGTCTAAATTAAGAGCCAAACTCTGAAGCTCAAAAGTGACTGCTTTAGCTAGGAGCTGTGAGAAGACTGAGAGCAGCTACTGCAGCATAATCAGGTCTTCAGACTGAGCTGGTGGCTCTTGGGTCTCTTTGGTGGTGGGATATAGCCCCCTGTATCCCATGTATGGTGGTGAGTCTGGCATGGCAGGAGAAAGGGACTGATCTTTTTTTCCATATCCTCCAACACACGCAAAGGAGGCAACCATGACCTAGAACCATAAAATCACAGAATGTTTTGGGTTGGAAGGTACCTTAAAGATCATGTAGTTGTAGGGATCTGAGCAGCACCTTGCTCATGATATTTCTCCAGCACGACAGCTTTAAGGTGCCTCTGCTCAAGCTTTTACCTGCAGTCACAGAAGAGAGAAAAGCTTCTCTACTAAAGCGTCTCTGTTTGTAAATCAAAGTGGAAGTGTTTGGGTAATACCACGAAACTTGCCATGAAGAGCCACAGAAGGATCTGAAAATCACAAACTGTAGGATGATACAGTGGAAGTTCAGCAAAAACTTGGAGACTTTGCCTTCCTGCTTAGGCATGGCTGAAAACTGCTGCTGAAGCTGATGCTGGCGTTTAATAGAATCACAGAGTCATAGAGTAGTTTGGGTTGGAAAGGACCTCAAGGACCATCTGGTTCCAAACCCTCCTGCCATGGGCAGGAATGCCTTCCACTAGGCCAGGTTGCTCAGAGCCCCATCCAGCCTGGCTCTGAGCGCTTCCAGAGATGGGACACCTAGAGCTGCTCTGGGCAACCTGCTGCAGTGTGGTGTTTTTGAGACCCTCAGCTTTCCCTCAGCTTTAGATACCCGTGTGCAGGCTGGCCCTGTTTTCCCCCTCCTCCTTGGCGGCCGCTGCCGTGCCCGCCGTGCGCCCCCTGCCCGCGGCCGCCGCCTCACAGGGAGCCGCCAGGTGGCGCTGCCGCCCCGCGTGTGGCGCCGCGCCCGCCTTGTCCCGGCGGCTGCGCGCGGGGCGTGAGGGGCGTCCCGGGATAGGGGACACAGGGACAGCCCGAGGGACAGGGGACAGCCCGAGGGACAGGGGACAGCCCGCCATGGGACAGCAGGGCAACCCGCGCCTGATGCCGCGTGTGCCGTTCCGTGGCCTGACTCTCCCGGTGCTTCCTGACCTCTACGCAGCCCCGTTCAGAGAGCGGGCCCGGTTCCAGAAGCACCTTCGCCGTGTTTCGCTGGTGGTGCTAGCAGTGTGCCCTTATGGCCAAGAAGTCCAGCNTCAGAGCCCCATCCAGCCTGGCTCTGAGCGCTTCCAGAGATGGGACACCTAGAGCTGCTCTGGGCAACCTGCTGCAGTGTGGTGTTTTTGAGACCCTCAGCTTTCCCTCAGCTTTAGATACCCGTGTGCAGGCTGGCCCTGTTTTCCCCCTCCTCCTTGGCGGCCGCTGCCGTGCCCGCCGTGCGCCCCCTGCCCGCGGCCGCCGCCTCACAGGGAGCCGCCAGGTGGCGCTGCCGCCCCGCGTGTGGCGCCGCGCCCGCCTTGTCCCGGCGGCTGCGCGCGGGGCGTGAGGGGCGTCCCGGGATAGGGGACACAGGGACAGCCCGAGGGACAGGGGACAGCCCGAGGGACAGGGGACAGCCCGCCATGGGACAGCAGGGCAACCCGCGCCTGATGCCGCGTGTGCCGTTCCGTGGCCTGACTCTCCCGGTGCTTCCTGACCTCTACGCAGCCCCGTTCAGAGAGCGGGCCCGGTTCCAGAAGCACCTTCGCCGTGTTTCGCTGGTGGTGCTAGCAGTGTGCCCTTATGGCCAAGAAGTCCAGCAGTATCCTGGGGTGCTTTAGGAAGAGCAATGCCAGCAGGTCGAGGGGATGATCCTCTCCCTCTGCTCAGCCGTGGCGAGGCTGCATATGCAGTGCTGTATCAGGTTCTGGGCTCTGCAGGACAAGAGAGACATGGACCTCCTGGAGCAGGTCCAGTGGAAAGTTGATTAGATGATTAAGGGACTGGGAGCATCTGCCTTGTAAAAAAATGGCTGAGGGAGCTGCACCTGTTCAGCCTCAAGAAGAGAAGACAGAGAGAACCTTATCAATATATTCAAATAGCAGAAGAGAGGATGCCAAGAGGATGGAGCCAAACTCCTGTCGGTAGTGCCCAGCAACAGGACAAAGGGCAACAGGCAGAAACTGGGACACAGGAAGCTCTGCCTGAACATGAGGAAGAACTACTTTACTGTACAGGTTACTGATCACTGGGACAGATTGCACAGAGAGGATGTGGAATCTCCTTCCATGGAAATATTCAAGAACTGTTTGGACACAATCCTGTCTAGTGTGCTCCCCACCGTGCTTGAGTGGGGAGGTTGCACCAGATGATCTACAGAGATCCCTTCCAGCCTTTCATTTTATGAAATCCTGTATTTTAACCAGGACCTATACAGAGGTCTGGGCTCCAGAGTGTCCATGGACAGTGTTTGCGCAGCTGACAGAGTGTCTGCAGTGTGAGAAGGAGTGGCGGGGAATCACAGGACTTTGGAGGTAACTGCTAGAGTGAAATTCAGGTCTTGGCTTTCCACTTTTAAATTCTGAGGCCCCACCTGGCCCCCAGTGTTGCAGAGGGCAGCCTGAAGCCATGACATATGGCAGGGTCTTAAAAGGTCAGAAACCAAAATGTAAAAAAGCCCACTCCTTCTTTTACACACGTAAAAGTCTATTTATGTAAGTTAAATCTTATGATTTAAAAATGGCCATGTAACTTTGACAGCTGCGATTTTTGAACAGGTAAGGATGGGTCTGCTGTGGTTTAGGGGTGTGATAAACCCTTCTCCCAAGGCTGAATCCAGCACTAAGGCACACCCCCACCTTCCCCACGGTGAGATGCTTTTTATACGTTCTTCCTGCACCGATGGAAACAAAGCTACATGGCCAGTTGGGCTCAGGTTTAGCCTTGTCTGCTGGGGCCCCTTTTCACACCAATTCAGACAGCCTGGCATCATTCTCCCTCTTTGTACACCGGAGAGAGGGGCAGGTCGGGGCACACAGCGCAGCGAGGAGCGGCGGGGTCTCCAGGCAGCGCTCGGCGAGCGCTGGCGGGCACAGATGGTGTTATTTCCCCCCGAGGGCCGCGGGGTGCCCGCAGCGATGCTGGTGCGCGGCTGAGCAGGGCGCTGGGATTTGCATGTGCCCTTTGCACGCCAGGCGCCGGCTATTTAAATGACAATGGGGCGAGGGGCAGGTTAGGTATATATATAGACAGAGAGATATTTCTCTGTCTGCATGGGCTGCTGCTGGCAGCTGCAGTCCAGCAGCCATCCTCGCCTCCCCTATCAATATCCTTTCCCCCGAGCTGGAAGGACTAAGGGATAATTTAGTCTTTATGCTAGTTTAGACTTTGTCTGATTACCAGCTGAGCCTGATTACACAGGCCTTGCTGTCCCTTCTGGGAAATAGTCCAGACAGCACAGAGGGGCCACTGCTCCTCCTGCCAGTTTTGCCACTGCCAATCCCTCTGATTTTATTTTGGATTGCAGGAGGGGTGGCTTGTTCTCTCTGCTGTCCTCCCTGTGCACCCTCTGTCAGGGACCAAAGGACCTAATTTTTCTTGAGGGCCATAAATCACATTCAAACACAGGGCTTGAATACGAACATGTAGAGCCAGCTGGTGGGGAGCTGAGCTCTTGTGACTGCTGATGACATGGAGCTGGGTCCTGCAGCAAGGAGCAAAGTGGGGCCCACCTTCAAGTGGGGCTCCTTACCCACCCCAGTTTCCCTTTTCTTTCACAGTTTGGCACCTCAGCATGTGTCAGTGGGTGCCTTGGACATGTGTGTAACTGGGAGCAAGAGTGAGCTGTCAGGTAGAAACCAGTCCAAGCAGCAAAGCTGAAGATCTGTTCCAGCTGAGCATCCCAGCTCCAGCTATTTCACTGAGAACAGAGCGAGTGTCAGGCCAGGCAGCACTGAAGTACTGGGAACTGACAGCAGCCAGCAGTTGCAGTCCAGCAGCCAGCCCATCCTCCCCCACCACTTGCCACTTAGGAGCACTTGGATCAGCCAGACACAAGATTCAGATCTCCATCCATATCTACAGTTCTAACAGAGTTCAGAGAAAGTGAAGTTTTGGCTTTGGACTTATGCAATTTTCAAAGCTAATGAACAGATGGTGTTTTACTTGCTATCTCCAGCCCCTTTGTATTAGCTGTGATCCAAGTCTAAACACCATAGATGAATTAGGATGGTCATGTTCCACATTCACTTGGAGAGCAATTATGTGGGGAGATGAAGGGACATAATGCAAAAAGTCCTAGAGCCAGGACCAGTTTAAAAACACTTCTGCACAGCTGGAGCAGTGTGTTGCACAGAGGAGTTACTACAACTTCTGAAGCTCAATGAAAACACTTGACCCTTGACTTGACCTGAGACCTCTGGTTATTGATCCCAGGAAAACTTTAGAGAAAGGGCAGTTGTGTTCTGGCTGCAGCAGCTCTGGCTCCTGAATGGCTCCTCCTGGTTTTAGGAGCTGTCACGCTGAGCTCTCCCTTCGGCCTTTCTGCACTGTCTTCACACCTTGTGGGTGACTAGGACTGTATGAGAGTTTGGCTCCATCATCTCTGGGGCTCCCTTTGAGGTAAATGTAGGCTGCTCTTATACTGCCTGTTAGCTTCTCTGCACCAGAGTACAAACCCAGCTCCTGAAACCTTTTCTCATAGGTTATGTGCCCCAGGACCCTCAGCATCTCAATTGATTCTTCCAGGTTTTTCAACATCCTTCTGGAACCTGGGAGGTCCAAACAGAACAGAGTATCTAGGCACAAGACTTAGGAGCAATCTGCTGGCCACCTTCTCCTGATGTAGTCTAGAATGTGGATGGCATTATTTGCAAGGACAACGCTCTCCTTGGCCTCCACTTGTGATGCCCTGGTCCTTTTCAGCTGGGTATAAGCAGGCATATCTTCACTGACAGATCATACAGGCCCAAGGAGTGCTCCTGGTAGCATTAGTCATGGGTCTAGGTGGCATTTGGGATTTGACCCCCTGAGTCCCATTGGTGGTGGCACCCTGGCCATTCTTCTGTTCCAGGAATCTGAGACAATGCTGAGAACTGATGCAAGCAAGCGTCAGAGGATGGAGCTGAAGCAGTGGTTTGTCTGGTGACACCAGGGTGTGCTGACCTCTCCCGTGGCACTGCAGGCTCAGGTATCACAGTGCTGTCCTGTGCTCCGAGGCACAGATGGTCTGAAAGAGACTCTCTTGTACATGGTGGAGCAAAACATCGCGCACAATGTTGTGACAACTCTATTGGAGCAAAGAGCTGTCTGTCAGCATCCTGTTTCTAAGCATGACTAGCAACAGCTGTGTAGGGAAAAAGTGGTGGAGGAGGAGGATCATTGTCAGGCCTATCTTTGTAGCTTTGGGACATTTTGGAAATATCCACAGAGAGGAGCTTGATCAACCTTTCCCTGACACAGCCTGAATGAAGCTGGATAACTCACAGCCCAAGACATTTACTGACTTTGTAGTGGCACCCTGAGCCCCTTTTCATTGTACATAGGCACTTGTGCCCTCATAGGAAATTTAAAGGTGGAACATCTCCAAGTTACTGAAATGTTCTGTATTAATAGTTCATTTTCAAGCAGCTTCTTGCTTAGGCTTTATTTAAGGTGAAGTAAAATATTTTCATGGATCTGAAACTCATTTCTTTGCAAAGAGGTGTTTTTTTAGATATGTAATTTCAAATTCCAGGCTGCTTTTCTGATATGGGTAGAACACAAGAGTTGAATTTTTAAAATCTCCCCTGCTGAAGAGACAGAGGAAAACTGGAACCGTGATATTCCTAGACTTCAGTTGACCCTTCTATTAAGTTTAGGGGTGTGGGTTTATTGTTGTAGTGGTCTAGGTGAAAGCATTGCCTTTTCTTGCTAAGAAGAGTGCAAGCTGCTGAGCTGTGTCATGTTTGCCAAGCCCAAACTTCCAGTGTTTTGCTTTGAAGAGCTTGAGGGCCTGTGTTCCTTAGTTGGCTAACTGGGATCTTAGGAATAGAATCTATTTTCGATAAATGATGCCATGTAGACATGCTAATGGGCAAAGTGTCAGCCTCCAGATAAAAATATTGTTCTTACAGCCTGCTGAAAGCGGTGCTAGGTGTTTTGGTCTCTCCTGCTAACCATTGCTTGTCTAAAGTGCAATTAAAGCTGATGCAAAGTCCAGTCCTGGGCAGGGAGCACTGGGAGGTGTGTTGCAGAGATCTAGGGGTTTCTCCTGAACATTGCTTCGTTCCAAGTGTTGTGTCCTGGCCCTCGCTACTTTTGCCATGCTATTTGTGCTGCCATGACTGAGGAGAGCTGTGCTACACCTGCTTGCTGCTGGTGTGGGCCCCTGCAGGTTCATTAGCTGTGCTCTGCACTGTGCTGAAGTGATGCTGCTGCAGGACACGAGCTGTGCTGCAGCTGCTGAGAGCAGTTGTGCCTGAGGTGCTGTGCTGCAGGGCTCGGTGCAGGGCCTCCACCTTCATGGTGCAGCTCATGTGCAACCTGGACCCACTGCCTGCAGGCCTTCAGCTTGCTCTGTGCCGGTCTGTGGTGGGGTAGCAGGGGGCTGCATTTGGGCTCTGCCCCCGGCTGCTGTTATTTATGGAAACTGGGCAACTGCTCATGTTAAAAAGCTACCAGAGGGTGCCTTGCCCACTGCTCTTGTGCTGGCAGGAACCTGCAGAGCACGTGCGTGTGCAGCGGTGTTCAAAGGAGGTGTGCGGCTATGGAAACCTGCCTCTGCATGCCCAGAGAGTGTGTGAGAGCCTGCGAACAGAGGTACTAATGCTCCTCTGCCTTGGCTCCCCTGTGATCTTCTGCAAACAGCCCTGCGGGGAAAACCACTTCATTTTCTGCTCTGCATTCCCTCTGCTCACAATACCTGGGGAAAAAATGACAGCTCTCTTTTCTTGAGACTACATGTCAAATGCCCGGGGCTGTAATGAAATATAGATCTACCTGATGCTGGACATAATACACGAGTGTTTCATTCTTACACTTGAGGAAAGAACCTGCCATGTCTCCAGCTCACTGCAGCCTGCTGCAACTGGAGGAGAGCCATTCTCTAGCTTCACTTTGCTACCTGACAGCTGAAGTAATAATATGGCGCTCTTTAGGGTGCAGCGAGGCTCCTTGGGAAATATGATCAGCTACAAAGATCAGTCAGGGGCTTTAACCAAAGACCCTATTTGGGGAATTGGCTGAACCTGATTACTCATTTCACCAGTGCTTGTTTCAGAGCCACCTCAGTGTCTGTCGTGCTTCTGATCTGGGAGGCCCTCCTTAAGCAGCTGCCGACGTCTGGCACATCTTCCTTTCAGGCCTGACCCATTTAATGCTGGGGGGGACAAGCTGAGCCAGAGCTGACCTGCAGAGGAAGGAAGAGGCAGGGAGACCTGAGTTGCCCAGAAATGCTTTCTGCACTGCAGCAATGGTCACCATGCAGAAAGAGGAGCAGAGGAAACTCTGTATCTGGAGGACACTGCCGTGCTCAGACAGCGACCCATTCTGCTACAGCTCCAAGCGTGGTTTGAGGCCAGTGTGTGGCTGCAGTACAGCAGCTTAATGAGTTGCCACATGTCAGCCACACTGCGGTAGCCATCTGTGTGTGATGGATGTGTGGCGTGCAGTGGGGTGCTGACAAAGCTACCTCACTTCCCCATCTTTGCTGTTTCAAGTGGCTTTGAGTTTGTCACAGGCTGTGGGCATTGATCTCTGCTCAGCTGCCATGGGGTGGTGAGCCACCAGGCTGCAGAGCTTGGAGCTGCTTGCCCTTTTCCAAAGTGAGGAGTCAAGTTTTGCTGGAAGAACACATTTCCTCACGTACTGCCCATGAAGGCATTCACTATGACAGGAGATCACAAAGGCCAATGACTGTCCAATTCAAAAAAAGCATCAAATATTTATTTAAGTGGGCCTTCCAATAAATATGCAAAAATAGGCAAGAGCCATGAGGGAAATGGAAAAACCCAGCTTTGAAGCATTTCAGCCCACCCTGGCCACAGTGTTCATGAGATATTTTCAATGGACAGGTAGTCCATCATGGAGGACAGCAGATTTTTGAGCACCTTTTCCAGATGAGGCAGCCTAGGCCCATGTCAGGAGACTGGGCTACATGAACCTTGTCCTTAGTCTGGCAAGTTCAGCCTGAAACCTCTTTACATAGCTCACATCAGACCAAGACAAAACAAATGCTCCCAGCTCAGGTGTTAGGCTGATTTAATGACAATCTTTCTTTTAAAACAACCTCAACACCACATCAGTGAAGGTTATTTTTTAAAATGAGTGGCTGGGAAAAAAAAAAAAAGGAATTACCTGTAAGGACTTCTATTTAAAAAATAATTTTTAAGTAGTTGGTGAAGAGTCATCTTTGGTAAATGCCTTGTAGCTGGCTCGATGTGGGTCTTCTGTCTGCCTTTGTGTGCGGGTACATATGGTCTCAGTGGATATGTGTGGAGTGGAAGCAGTCCTGTTCTGTAGGTCCCCTGTGCTCAGGTTTGTGTTTGTGTACTGGGAGCGTTAATGAGAACAGACTGCCTTTCTTTCCCTTCGTTCCCCAATCCCATCTGTTCAAACAAAAGGCTGAAAGGGAGAGAGAGCTGAGACCCTGCTGGTCAAGAGGGGATGGATAATAACACATATCCTTGGGCTACATTTCAGCACATGCAACCCTTTCAAGCTGTGCTAAAGCTTTTATTCAGGCAAGAGAAAGAACAACCAATATAAAATAAGGATTTTTTTCTTCTTTTTAGAAAAGCTACATCAGGCCCGAAGGATGCTACATTCCGTTCTTTCCCTCTAACGTTTTATAATGCTGGATTATAAAAAAAAGGGTCTAAACCCATCCTGATTATATATTTGTGTGTGTACAGACAGAACATGATACTGGACTAGAGTGAGTGACATATGCAGAGGGGCCAGGGATGGCTTAGAAAGTCAATTTTCACTCTGTTTGCACATGGTAACAGTTCCAGATTCGTGTAATTAACTATACATCAAAAGGGTGTGAAGGAAGATATATTCCTCTCCACCTTAGGGATTTGATAGGTACTTTGCAATTCATGGTTAACCCCCCATTCACATATTTGTCATTATGGTCGTGCCAAACAACTCATCTGAAGATCAAAACAGCTTTCTTGGGGGCTGTTACAGCGAGAGCAGCACAGGAGATGGCACCTCGAATCCCAGCGCGGGTACCGAGTGGCAGAGAGGGATGCAGCCCTGGATGGCGGCGCTGGTGTTCAGCCCTCTGCCAGCCGTTCCAGGGACGTCATAATGGTTTACGGGAGAAAAATGGTCTCAAATGCCATTAGTTTAATGCTTCATAATGTCGTTGTGTCTGTTTTAAATGCAATCACCAAGCTCAGGGGACACCCAGGACTAAAATAAAAAAAAAGAGGAAAAGCGCTTCCAGAAATGTAACGATGGAAAAGGAGGCAGGGAAATCTTTGGCAAGTGAAGAAATGAGATTCACTGGTTCTTTTCCACTGAGCAGGTAGCACATGAGTAATTGGTATAGGACGGCTAAAGGGATATTCATCATGAGAACTGATTGCACCCAGGTTGTAATAAATACACCAAAGTAACATAATCAGTCTGGAGTCAGAGGAGAGTTTTGCAAAACACAAGACCTGATCCTGGCCAAGATTTTCTGAAAGAGTCATTTCAAGTGAGATTTCTAGTGCTGTGTTACTGTCTTTGCCTCGTTTTCAGAAGTGCCACACAATAGATCCCACCGAACGCGTCCATCACCCCCTACCCATCCAGCAAGTTTATTAATGTGTATATGGATGCCTAACTCCAGGGTGCACTGCCTCAAAGAGAGGGACCCAGAAAAAAATGAGACATATCAAAACCAGTGAACAAGCTGAATCTGATCTGTTCACACAAAGAGAAATGCAAATAAATAAATTGGAAAAGCAATGAGTACAAGCAGTGGTTGTACTCATGCATGCCTTAGAAATCTTTCTAAGTGTCTCATATCTTATTTCAATCACACAGGTGGAGCTGTTTCCTTAGGGATGAAATCCTCCCTTGTTGACATCTCCCGCTCCAAGTGAGGCAGGTATATGTTCCTTTCAGACAGGAGCTGTTCGGTTTCAGCAGTCATCAGTTATTCTTCTCCAGGGAGGGATTAAACAAGGCGAAGGGATCATAGGACCATCTAGCACTGCTCCTTTGTGTCCTTTTTCTTTGGAATCCTAGCAAATGGCAGCAACTTGCTCCTATGCATTGATGCTGGCAGCTAATCTAATGTAGAAAATTTACATGAGCAGCACATCCCCTCTCATCTCTACACCTCTTCTCACAGGGCATCCATCTCACACGTAGGTTGCACACTGTGGCTGCCCTCATGTCTATCGTTAGAAAGCAGACCCTTGAGCCTGGCCTAACTGTGCACCAGTGATGTATTGCAGGACAGGCCTCTGCTGAATTCATCCATCAAGCAACCGCAAGAAGTGATTTCTGCGGATTAATGTGCTGGTGGGTGCATGCAGAGGTTGAAAGAGGAAAGGTTCATGGTAGTAGCTGGCTTACTGAAAAGACAGAGAAATGAATGTGGCAGAAATAGAGTCCTTAGCATTGCAGATAGGTACAGATCAATAGGTTGTTGCTTTCAGCTCTTGTGTTTGCTTTCTGCTACAGCTATTGGTAGAAAACAAGAAAAAGGAGGTTTTGACAATGTTTCTACAAGGCTGGTTTTAAGAGTCTGTCCCCAGAGTCTTACAACCCAGCCGAATGTAACTGTGGAGGCTGAGATCCACCATGGTGGATGTCTCTGATGGTTTGGGTTGAGGTAACTGAGTTTAATCTTAGAAAGAGGTTAGAGAAAAAGAAACAGATGTATCTGTAGTTTAAAATTGACTAGCAGTGCCTTTCTTTGAGAAGATCTAAAGTTTCAGCAGAGATTAGAAATTTGGCTTGAAAGGAGCTCCACTGCAGGGGATATGACTTCTGTCATACCCTGAAAAACTGTCCCAGTTTGGCCAGATTGTGAGTCTCCAAAGAAAACCAGATTAAGTCTCATTGGCACTTGGCAATAGAGTTTTATCAGAGTTTAACAGCTGAACTGCTGGTCCATCCTTGGCATGTATGACCACAGTGCCTAACCCATCCCTGAGGAGCGCAGCCCTGAGCTGCATTTTCCTTGGAATGCATTTAACCATATGGGCCTGCCTTGGGGATGGGTACCACAGGTACAGACTGTGGGAATACAGCTGAGTGGTGCACACAGAAAAGTTTATTTTGCATTTCACCAATGGTTAAATGTGTAACTAGATGGACTTACAGCACCAGGAATCCCTGAGTAAGGAGAAAAGTCGATGAAGTACCTGTTTCCTGTAATAGATGAAATAGATAAAATTCTTCCATTAGTGCCTGATGTGAAACAAATAAACTAAGGGGAATGTTTTTCACTGCAGGCCATCAGGGATATTTTTTGTTATCCTCAAATATATTCCCTGGATGTATCAGCAGGCTTTCAGCACAAGCTTTTAGAAAAAAAGGTATTTGTTTTCTAGGAAACATCCTTTCCTTCTTCTGACATTCAGGTTGTGTTTCATATCTTACACCGCTTCCTAGGAAAATAACAGCAAGATTGGTAGTATTAAGATACTTAGGTCTGCAGAGGTGGTATTTGGATGTAGGAAAGATCATATGAACAGCATGACTGGTGGCTTGGAGTAACTTTGGAAAAAGCTGGAGGTTCCAGATGAAGTAGCAAAACTGTTCGTTTCTTATGATGGAAATGGTGTGCTTGAAAGAGAAGTTAATACAGCCAGGTAGGCAAGAAAAATATGTTCAAAGAGTTAATCAAAGGTGCTCAGGAACTGAAAAAATTAAAGAGAGGAGCCAAAGAAGATTCATGCTGGCATTAGGTCAGTGGCATCAAGGAAGCTGATGAAGCTTGTCAAATATCTAGGGATAAGTAACAGAAATAGTTGGGTCACCATGAGTGAAATAGTAAGATTACTGTAAATGAAACATGAACAAAAATACTAGTTTGTGTGAAACCACAAGAAGCAAAAAATGGGTTCTTAGACTGGTCTGTATTGAGCATCAAGGTATGACTTCAGCAATCAAACTGTAGACACTGGGGAAGATGTTGTTTATGTCAGGCCAGGACAGGGCCCCAGCACAGACAATTCCTCAGCAGGTACCAGCTCTGATAAACAGGAGGATCATAGCAAGGTTGCAACACATTGAATGGGTGGTTGTTCTTCCCATTATTCCAAAAGGAAGGCAGGCAAGTAACCATGAGATGCTCAAAATTAGAATTCAGAGGTGTTGTGTGCCAGCTGTGCCTAGGGTTTATGGCGGCTGAAGTGAACAAGACTGTGAAACAAAATCTGCTCCCATAGATTCTGTTGACTCTGAAAAAGTATAGAGGACCCATTCCAAAACCAGGTAATTGTCAGCCAGCAAGAGAGTTCCAAATGCATGGAAGCAATTTTTCCTGGATGCAATATACCTGATACCAAAATATCTGTACTCCACAATCTATCGGATTGGGTACTAAAGTACTTACTGAGGATGGATGCAGACCCAAATTCAGACAGATGATTAGCACTGCTACAGTTCAGAGTAGTACCTCAACAGTGTGGCTTGTCACATGGTCAGTAGGAAACTGAAGAACAAGAAAAATCCTGACAAGAACACTGGGAATCAGAGTCCCTGGTGACTCTAACATAGAAAAAGCCAAGATAAAAAAAAGTAGTATGTGACTCATGGACCCAGGAGTTGCTATAATGCATCCTTATGATCAGAGGTAAAGTTGGAAATGGTGAGTTTAGCCCTGCTACTATGGAAGACAGGTAAATACATCCAGTGAAGAAATAAGGAGCAGCTTCTCACAACACGAGTGAAAATGAAGCTGGAATGCTGCGCTCTCCGTTCTGGAAGGGCCTCAGACAAAGCCAGCAGGATCACAAGGAGACAGTTGATGTTACGTGACCACAAGCAGGCTTACTGCTGCTTGCCAGCCGTGCCATTGCCCTCTCAAAGGAGACATTAAGACACAATAGACTCAGCACTGTTGAATCAGCTAATCCAGAGGATCACTGGATATTTCTGCTTTTTGAAGGTATTTTTTGCAAAGTTCTGTGCTGCAGGGATGTCAAGCAGGGATCCTATTATATGGTGAAGCACGTCAGTAACTGGCTTTTGTGACAATCAGCTGTGGTGCAGCACATATGGAGACTAAGGTCATGCTGTACCAGTCCCTCCAGGAGAAAATGATGGTAACATCCTTGCTTCTGAGTGCTTGCTGAAGGGTGCAACCTTTTACTCACACTTCATAATTAGAGACAGTTTCTGCTCTCATAAAGCAGTAGCCAGCAATAAAGAAGGCTAACCCACAGCTCTGGATCAAAACAGCCTGGGATGTTGATCTGTTTGAGAGCTGGCTTCTAGTTTGGTGGATGGATCTAATGCCTTAACAAACTGGCTGACTGCAGATGGGCATACACAGGCTGCTCAGCTCCCTTTTTTATCTCCTTCAGATGTCACTGCTAGGAACACTGATAAAATCCCCATGTGACCACTCTCAATCAGTAAGAGCAGGTCTTGTTTCTCCAAAGGCATGTACCAGAGTGGCTCAGGCACCTCATGGCATTGAGAGAGCACCTGTGTTAGCCAAGGATTTAGATACTTCTCATGGTGGGATGAAGCTAGATGGAACTGGTCAGCTTCACAGGTAGGGTGGGACTGGGCAGGTTGCAAATTCTCCTGCTGTGTGGGTGAGGTCCTTACACTGCTGACAGAGCGTTTGCAGTCTAAACACGTAAAGGGTGGAAAAGGGAAGCATATGTTGTCTCCCAGGAGGATGTGAGGCACAGAGAAATACCAGACTGGCTGTGAGATTCAGAGCTGTAGAGAAATGGCTCTGCTAGTGTCAGTCAAGCCAGAAGCTGCAACTCTTAGAGAAACTTGAGGAGCCACCATGCAAAGGAAGAAGGAGCCAATCTGGTGTGGACACTTCTCTGAGTGTGACAATAGTGTAACTTCCACATGACAGAAATTCCCCTGCTGAAGATGCTGTTGTTTTGAACGCAATTATCTTTCACAAGGTTCTTCCAATCCACCCAATCATCTTTATCTTAATGTGCTTTTCCTTTCTACATTGCAGCGTAAAATCCATTTCCTTTCAATTTATTTCAGATCTATCTGCATCCAGATTACTGTAAGTTGGACGCATGGTAATTAAATGCGGTTTGTCTGACTAGACAGGGAGTGAATGCTATTACAGCTTGTTTATACTAGCAAGCAATGCAGGTTTCTCTGTGCCATCCCACCAGCATGGTTTAACCCTGCCCTAGAGAGTCTGTGTGCTAGGCCATGTGCAACCTTCACCATGCATTTGGTCCTTGGTTCATGGAGTGACTTTGGTGATTAATGCTCCTTGGGTTTCAGATTCTGAGATTTCAAAATATTTGTCCCACTACGATCTGCTCCAGTAGTTCATCCTGTGTCAGCTTTCACCAGAACCTCTCTTTCTGATGGGAGCATTTAAGAGACTGCTGACAATATCTGCATGTTTAAAAAAGGGTACAAGGGTTCTACCCTTTGACTCTACAATGCAGCCTTGTGCTAGAATCCCTGTGCGACTGACAGGATTTGACCCTGGCCTTGGCCCCATATAACACTCTGTATTCTGGGAGCTTGTTAAATATGGACTCTGAATCCCATTTCATGTTGTACTTTCACCTTTTGGATGCTACTGAGAAGCAAATTGTGTGGTAGCAAGAGTCCTGAATGTCTTGAAATGATACAGAGGAAGTATTATGAGTGTCTGTAGTTCAAGCATGCACTGTAAATGCACCACTAAGAGGTGCTTTAAGAATGATTCAAGAAAAGGTCAAGTGAGGTAAATTCACCTTTACAGCGTAAGGTTCAAATCGGTTAAAATCTCAGATACTGTTACAAGGCAAATGGAGTAGGAAAGTTTTGTGCTAATTTACTTTGCACATTGTCAGAAGATACTTCATGGGTCAAGAAAGCTGGGAGGTTTCCCTTAGAAATTCTTTGGCACTGATGAGCCTTGTGTGATAGAGCCTGAACTAGAGAGTGTAGCCTTTGAGATAGTCATATGATTACATACAGCAAAGTGACTTTAGCATTTAAAGATGGTTTCTGAATATCTGGATCCTTTTTGTGTTTTGTATCCCCATCAAGAAAATGGGGTGAGTGCCCTCAAACCACTTTTGAAGACTGTTCGTAGCTGGTCAGCAAGACCTGGCTCATACTGGAGGTGGCCTCTGGCCACAAGATTTAAACTGGTCTGTACTGGGATTTCTTACATATGGGGTCTGAGACTGGTTGTTTGTCTGAGACACCTTTGATCACCCAAAAAAACCGCAGGGATGAGCTTAGAAGATAATTGTCCATTCCCCGCACAGTTCATGTAAACCACTATTTCCACTCCTCCTCTCTTTGTTATTATTTCAAATTCCCCTTCCTTTTCATTGTTTCTTCCTCATTTTTGAGGCCTGAATCTAAAGCATGTCACAATTTACTAGGTTTTGATGACCACAACGGCTGACTCTAAACTCTTCAAGTCTCTCAGCAGTCCTTTCTTCTTTTGAACATTTTGCTAGATCAATATTATTTAAGGTCTCTAGAGCTTAGATCTTCTTGGGGCAATTCAAGCAAGATAAGAAGTTGTGACCCTGACTAATAGGACCTACCTATTCAGAAGGCAGTCCTGTCAAAGTAAAGTCTGAAAAATATGTCAGGACAAGGAGACGGGCTGAATTCAAGGCAGGCCCCATCCTACATTTGACCATCCTACCATACCATGATTATCTTCAGGATCCTTCTTAGGATTGTTACTCTGGTGACAATCATAAGTGACTCCTTTGAGATCACAGAACTGCTGTAAGTTTACCTTTATGTCTTTGACATCAAATTCCAACCCTTTGACTTTCAGGAAAACCACATTTGTTATGCTTATTGCTCCAGGGAACAAGTCCTCCTCCCTCCCTATCTAAAAGATCATATTTATCTTGTCACAGTGACCCACTGAGGACTCACAGACAGCTTTTGTGGACAGTTTTTGTGTTCAGGTCCAAAGAGACAAAGGCTTGAAAGATGTTGGCATCTGTCAAAGATCTATTTCCTTCAGATCAGGAAGATGTAGACAGAGCCAGACTGAAAATCCATCTATCCCAGCATCCCATTGCAAATGGGAGCCAAAGCAGATTCCTGGGGAATATCACAATAGCAGAGGTATATATATGATGCTTCCTGCTAAAGGTCTGCTGCACTTCAGCCATTTGTAGTTTGGGGAGAGCCTGAGTTGGGAGGAACTTCTACACATTTAAAAATCCTCAGCAGATTTCTATTTTGTGAGCTTCTGTCCTTGAAGTTGTATAATATTTTTGCTTTCACAACATCCTGAGGAAGGAGTTCCACAGTTTTGCTGCACATGGTGTGATGAGACACCTCCTTTTGTTTGTTTTGAGCCTGGCATCCAACAGTTTCAGTTGATGCCTCCTGGTATCAAATTATATTGGATGAGACAGGGAACAACTGATCCCTCTCCACCATCCCTTGTTAACCAGGATATGATGGCTTTCTGTGAAATCACTGCTGGTTCAGTCCTTTTCACTTAGTCATTTGCTGTATGGAAGCTATTCCATGCTTTGTATTACCCTTGCTGCCATTCTCAGTTGCTTTTGGACTTTTACTTTTTCTTATTGAGACAGAACTAGAACTGCACATGGAATTCAGGCTACAGACTTATTTTGGTTTTATGCAATGGCATAATGGTGCTCTCTGCCTTGCTCTCTACCTGTTCTGTTCTATTCTCTCAATGGTGATAGTAATATCTCACATTTCATTTTCTTTTTGCCTGACACAAAGACCCAAGCTGATGTTATCATGAAGCAATATATCATAGCTACAAGATCTTGCTTCTGTGCTTGGCTTAGGACTGATCAGTTATATGTGAAGTTAGAAATGTTCTTCCCTGCATGCATCACCTTATCACTTTATTTAGATTGAATTTCTTGTGCCATTTTATCAGTCTCACACAGTCCTTCTGCAATTTTTCATGGTCAGTCCTTGTCTTTATTATCTTGAATAACAGAAGTCCAATACAGCTTTGTGGCTCTATCCTATGGGGATTGTTTCTGGGATAGTCTTGAAGCCTGTCTTGAATCTTGAAATTGCTTAAATGGTCAGAAGATCCTTGGTATTGGCAATATTGGGTCTGATATGTGGGAA
Organism: Pycnonotus jocosus; assembly: GCA_013400435.1. Taxonomy (NCBI): domain Eukaryota; kingdom Metazoa; phylum Chordata; class Aves; order Passeriformes; family Pycnonotidae; genus Pycnonotus; species Pycnonotus jocosus. Next base: position 507,025 of record VWYP01022859.1, on the reverse strand, counting down.
AGAGTTGTCTTTGAATGCTTTGACTGCACACAGTGGAATTCTGCTTTCTCTTGGTCTGTTCTGCATTTCTTTTCTTTCTTTCTTTGTTTTTACCTTGTCTGTGAGCCCTTGCTGAGCTCTAGCCCTAGGGTTTGCAAATCTTTCTGCCACTTCTATGCACAGAATCATTTTGAGCAAGGAGACAGAGAATTTCTCTGGAGGATAGATGTTATATGACAAACCCCTTGTCTTTTGGTCCTTGAAAAAATGTTACTGTGCCAGTCCATCCCTCTGGCCATGACTAAAGTTGTGGTGATCTCTCCTGGGTAGTTTTGAATATCTAGTTAACAACTCCTTCCAGTTCCCTTCCTGCCTGGTTCCTGCCTGGTTCCTGTCTGTTCCTGGACTGAACTCGCTTTTAGCCCCAGGCCAAGCTGCTCCTTCTGACTTTGCCAGAGCATCTTCTCCCCATCCAACCATACCAGCAGCTCTACCCAGCCGCTCATATCCTTCTCCTTCCTCACATTTCCTGCTGCCATCTTTTCCTATGTTTGCTGCCTGCCTTTTCAGATGCCTTTTGTTCCTCATTATGCCCTGGTGTAGACCCCAGGTTCATATGTACACCTCACCACCCTCATGGAAAACCCTTAATGGGAAAACCCAGTCGCTGTTTGATGAGGCCCCTCCACCTACATGACCTGGCTTCTTCTGTTGTTCATTCACTCCATGCTGCTGTTGCTTTGGTTTAAGCACACCTAATGGCACCTTTTTTCATGCCTTCTTCTGAATCTCCTCTGAATTCCCCATGGATTTCTTCTCTGATCATCTTCTTGTTGTAGTAAGGAACAGCAGAACAACTATTAGTTGCTTTCCAAGTGACTCTGTGCCCAGCCACTCAGAGGGCAATCATTGCATACATCAATGTGTGTGTGCACTCATATCTAGGAAAGTTTGGCAGAAAAAAACCCAGCAAAAACAAGGTGGAGGGTGGGGTGGGGTAGTCGGGGGTTCTTTATTAATTTGCTAAGAATGCCTTAAGCAAATAAGTGGATTTGAGAAGTGTAAGTTCTGTATCATCACCTCTCTCAGATCAGTTGAGTAGAAGTCTGCACGGATGAGAAGTGAAACACCAGCCCTGAGCTGGAGCACCAAGCAGCTCCCTGTGAGAGCGAGGACTGGCTGTGCTGTAGAGCATGGGCTGGTGGGGTGGCAGAGGAGCAGAACCACCTCTGCACAGTTGTGCCACTCTCAGGGACCTTGAAGGGCAGAGTAGCTGTGGGAAGGCCAGAAGGAGCCAGCTGGAGGGAGGGGTGCAGGAGCTGCTGTGAAAGCTGGGCTGTGAGGACTTGGTGGAGAGCAGTGGTGAGCAGAGGAGCCTGCTCTGAAAGCTCAGAAGAGGTGACATCAAGGAGCACAGCCGTAAGCTGAGAAAAACAGCAACTTTGTGCCTGCACTTGTGTCTGAAAGTGGACAGGGTCTGAGCTCTCTTTCATATTGAGCCTGAGTTATTCCAGCCCAGTGACTCAATTTATTTCTGTCTCTGCTCCTGACATTTCTCTTTCAGGTGGCTGCTGCATGGTTTTGGGTGGGGCTGTGGGCCGGGGCGACTCGTGTTTTCAAGCTCTTATCGGCATCAGTATGATGTTCTGCTTTTCTTTTCTGTCATACGGCATCCCGCTCCCCTCCCCTTCCTCCCCTCCCTCTGCCGGCTCCCAGAGGAGGCGACAGACGGTCCTGTAATTTGGTTCCATTCGCTCGACTGGAGCAACACCTGCCCCCCTCTCTGGGGACAGGAGGGTCTCATCCCAAACCGTGCAAGGAGCCAAAGATGAATCTGAAGCTCACATGCAAATAGAGCCCAGGATAAAACAACACGGCCATTCTGGGCAGGAAAGGCAAAATCCGTCACCAGGGGAAGAGGCAGGAAAAACGAAATCAGCTCTGAAGAAATAAATAAGAAGCGCCAGGAGATTGCCTTTTCCTTTTGGGTCGGTTGCTATTGTGGTTATTGATCTGCCCCACCCTGGAGAATAAACTGAGAGTACAGAAAAATAATGGCTGATATTAGAACACATTTATTCACCCTAAAAGAACTGGGTTAATTGGGTTACAGGATGGCTAGATGGATAGATATGTGAAGAGATAGATAGAATGTCTCTGCTATTTCTTCACAGTTATATAATGGGAAAGATCCGTTTCTTTGTTGAGTTTCATATACAACATCCTTTTCAGCTTGCCACCCCCCATCTCTCTCACACACACTCTCTTTGCTAGAAATACAGCAAAGATATCAAATCATATCTGAGACCCTCAGAATTTATCTGCTGTAAGTATCAGTGGTCGTATCCTACCTGGCTCACACACTTTTAAACACAAACAATAAGACACAACTTTGGGGCTGGGGAGTAATGTGATCCTGAATGCAGAGTGACACACACTTTGCTGGACAGTGATGGTCTATGCCTAGAAATCCTTCCTTTTGTATGTGCATATGTTATAGCAGTATAAATTCAAGTCTATATTTTGGAATATTTTGTGCTCGAGATCTTTTAATCTCTTAGGAAACTGTATGATACTCAGATACAGTTCCCCTTAGCTGTACAGTCCTGTCAAAAGCATTATGTTTATTTGGAGGAGTTACTTTTGGCTTGCTGTCTGTCCTCATTTGCTGTATCAGGGTCAGGATCTGTTTGCAGGGTTCAGATGAATGCATTAGCTGCCCTGCTGCCTAATGATACCATGTGAGTGTGTATTGCACCGTGTCCCTGTGAGTCCACATAGGCCTGAAAATGTGTCTTAATAGGTGTTATAACCTGATGTTAGCATGCATTGGATATCTCTTGTACTGGGATATTCTAGGTTTACCCATTAGAACTGCTTGCTCTCTGTGAATGCTGGAGGTTTCCATTCAATGTTTTATATATTTTATATAATGTTTTAAATGTTTTATATATTGTATTGAGTTCAGGCCTAAAGTCTCTCTTTTAGAGTCAGCTAAAGTTTCAGAGTGCACTTTCTGTCATCGTTTGTAGGATGAGCTCCTCTTCAGTTGTGAAAGAAGGGTATCTGAATGTAGCTAAAATACGAAGAAATATTAACTGTGTCTTCCCTGCCCTTTGATGTAATGCTTGAGTGTAATATAAACTTCCATTCAGAACTTCCAACCCCATTCCTCCTATAGTATTGTCATTCAAGGTCATTCATTCCTTTATTGCTGAGGGAGTATAGACATAGGCAAAATTTGATTATATAATTAGATTTTATTGCTGTCTAACCCAGACTTGCAATGAGATGGAGTTAAATTTGTTTACTCATTCTTCATAAATCCAGATTTCAGAGCCCTTAGCCATGCAGCCTTTTTTTTTCTTTTTTTCTTTTTTTCTTTTTTTTTTTTTCCCACAGGCCTTGTAGGTTGTGCATACTACTTAGCTCCTTAAGAATAAAAAAAAAGGTGTGGAATGTGAGAGCAATTCTGTTTTCAACGCTCATCAACTGCTAGATGAGAATGAGTTTCCTTCTTGGTGCCAGCAGAAGAAAATAGAAGTAGTTGGGGTGATGTTATTGAGGGGACAGGATTTAAACAAGGTGGTGAGTGTATGGAAGTGAGGCAGGACTTGTAGGAAGAAGCAATTTCTTCCATCAGATAAAACTTGGGAAGAAAAGGACATCTCTTCAGGTCAAGTGCCCTGACTCCTTTGCGGGTTAAACTTGAGATTTCACCCTTTGGATACCACCAAAAGCAAAGCCCTTGCTGCTCTGTGTCTGAGTGCAGACAGGCTCTCTGTTGTCTCAGCGATGGAATAGTCCACAAGATTTTCTGACTTCCTGAGCCTGTTCCTACACATCTCCGTGCTGTACCCTTCTTTGCTCACAACACAGGAGCCTTTCTGGCTTACCACTTGGGCACAGGATCACATGGCTGGGAACCTGAGACTCAAGCATTACCTCAACCTGTGCCTCTGACATGTGTGTGAGACCCTCAGAAGGGGAAGGGAGGCCAGGGAGAATGTGGGGTTCACACCTACAACTGCCATCATACTTTACAGTCAGGTGTTGCAGAGCACTCTCTTCCCCTAAAACATGCATTCCCAATGATCAAGAAGGAAAGAATATGTTTATCTTTTTATTAACTAAGTCCTCCCAAATGCTGGTAGCGTGAAGGCTTTTTGAATGGCTGGATTTATAATATCACTCAGGCAACTACATCAAACTCAACACAGCACCCTGATATTGAACCTAAAAGGCAAAACTGTCCCAAAGGAAGCCAGCTCCAAAGTTGGTGGAGTTATTTCAGCCCTGAAATGCAGGACTTGATACCTGTGCATTGAACTACCAAACCAGTGTGCGTTCCCTTGGATATGGCAAGCATGTATTTGTAGGAAATGGAATTAACAGTCTCTCTGACAGGTTTTCTGCATGGAGCTTTTCAACTGGTCAAGATCATACTTAATTAAATTACTGTGCAAAGTGTCAGCTATAAAAATGGGGTGGAGGGGAGTGTTTTATCTCTCCAGCAAGTAAGAATGGATGACCAAGCCACCAGAGTCAATGGCAGTATTCAAGTTATAGACAAAATTAACCCCTTGTGGTAAATGAGAAAAGGGTTTAATAAATGAGATGGTCTCACATTACTCGGGTAATAACCTGTCCGCCATTGAGTCTGTATCTGTTCCATATTTTAAATGACAAGATTTGGCAATGAAGCCTTATATAAAAGATTATGGTTGAGGTTTTCTAAAGAAGGGAAAGGGCACAAGATTTTTCCTCCGTTTCAGTAGAATAAGACCTGGCCAGAGAGGGATCAAAGCTGAATTTAAACAAGAGAAAGAAAACCCAGTGCACTCAGGTAGGACACAGCACATACATTTGGGTCACAAAGCCAGACATTTCAAAGAGTGAGGTAGCAAAACAGGTGCTTGCAAGCATCAGATTGGATTGTACAGCTTGAACTTTGGAACATGTGACCAGATGCCAGTCATTATGAGATTGGGAGAAAGTGGCAGCAAGGGTCCTGTGACTCCTTTGCATTTGGGCAGGGCAGCCAGCTGAAAGCGGCTGGAGAAGGGGAGCTGTGGTGGAGGGACTACAGTCCGAGTCTCCCTAGGAAGAGGCAGGTAACCTGTTGAAGCCTCCCATGCAAGACTCGAGGAGCCTTTGCAATCCTTATTCATAAAGACATCTCATGTCTGTCTTACAGAAAGACCAACAGGGAAAAATAATTAGGAAAAAACAGCTTTTATTTGATACTTTTATTTATATGCAAAACAGCTCACCATTCATGAGAGATATGAAAAACGCATCAGATAGAAACCAGATTTATCTATTTTCACTACAAAATATTGCATTATATAAAGCAACATAGACACACAAAAAAACCCTGAAAAAGACTAAAATCTTTGGATAGCAGATGTGGTTTTTTTTCTTTTTCTCTTTTGTCCCTAAAATGCGCTTCTTGTTTTAAGAGATTCACAGCAAAGAACATGAAACATTTTCAGGTTATAGAATTTTTTTGGTTGTCACAAAGGAAAGCAGTCCTGGATTTACTTTTCTTTCTTTTTTTTTTCTTTTTTTTTTTAGGAAAAAATGTCCTTTCCTAAAAATATACCACACACATACACACCCACGCTCACTCCCACACACATGCATGTATATGCACACGCACATATACACCCACAAAGAAACTACTTCCCTTATAAACAATTTGCAAAGTACTTTTCAGACGCAACTATAGATCAGAATAACAACAAGTTTAAAAAAAAACAAAACAAACCCTCTCCTAGTTAAGTGCTAGTGGTTGTTGATCCCACACAAGGAAAGAAAGAAAAAGGGTCAAGAGCAAATGCCTTGATATATATAAAATATAAACAAGGAGGGAGGGGAGGTTTGTGGTACACAAGTGCAATATAATTGGAGGGAAAAATAAATTAAAAAGAAAAGAAAATGAACACTGTATTGATCCCAACAAACACTCATAAAGTCAAACATAATTTTCCACAGGAGAAAGTGTAAACACCCGACTATAGAAACCAATTGGCACAAAGTATCCAAAGTAAAATTGCCACCACTCTGAAAAATAAATAAATCTTGAAAAAAATAAATTGTCAACTCCTTCTACCATAAATAAAAAATAGTTATTTTTAACTGCACCCATGGGTCACACGTTTAAGGTCACAAGTAGATGTTTTTGGATATATATAAAGGGGCACTTGACAGCCTGAAGAGACAATCCTGTTTTACACTTCTCTTCGAAAAGCGGGCTCTCGATCAGTCGGGAGCCCTCCGGGGG
>VWYP01022859.1:332687-497918 GCA_013400435.1 Pycnonotus jocosus | reverse complement strand
TTTTTTAGGGGACGGGGGGGTAGGGGGGTTGTAACGTGAGGTTTTGTTAATTCACCGGTCCGGTGGAGAGGGGCAGGAGCGAGGGAGACGCCGTCGGAAAATGAATGTTTGGTTTAGTTCTTCTTCTGGTCCTTCAAGAACTGGCGAGGGGAGAAAAAAAAGGATAAACGAAACCCCCATCCGTCCCTGAGCTTCCTAACTCCTTCTGCATCTTTCGAGTGAAAAATAAAGGAAAATATGCGAACGCTGAAAAAGAAAAACAAAACGAAATAAACGAAAATCTCGGCGCGGGTTCGGAGCGGCTGCGAGAGATAACGGCAGTGCAGGACAAGGTACGCTCACATGCACAAAAAGAAAGTGCAGTTCCCCCTCCCACCCCTCCCGGAGCGGCAAAGAAGCCAAGGAGGGGTGCGGAAGGTGGCAGGGGCGAGACAGGCAGACGGAGCGGAGATGCGTGTGGATCCACTTCTGGTACCAAAGGGTTTCGCCTAGAGATGGTCGGAAGAGATAAAGGCTCGGAGAAAAGGGGGCGGCATTTTTTCCCTCTTAAATTGGTATTTAATGGGAAAGCCTATTGGACAGAAACCTGGACACGAGTCACTTAATTGGACTTGACATCTGTCACAGTGTGGGAGTTTTCACAGCCCAAATATTTTCAGCAGATCAGATTCTCGCTGAATCTGTGCCACAAATTATAACAGTCGAGAGCAGCCCGTGATATAAACCCTAGCCTCTGGATATACAGTCTCTAGCCATGCTCGCTCCCACTGCCGTCGTCTCCCCCCGCCCAAATATTGGATACCCACTGATCTAGAAAAACACCGCTGGCATTTCACATGTAAGCTAATAAATAAGCTTTAAACATCAATTTGCATCATGTATACCAAGCCTGTGGAGAATCATCAGACTGGTTTCTTAGTTCATTTATTTTGGCGGTCCCCCTGCCCTGTCCCCACCCACCCCCAATCCCAGTGTCTGGCAGGCATGGACCTGGCAGAGTCAGGGGGACGGAGAGTCTCCCCCACTCCCGCTGCCTCCTGCCCTCCCTGCTCCAGTGCACAGACAATGAGGCGAGGGAGTCAGCCATGAGTCTGTGGCTTTTCTGCTCTCAAGAGACTGGATGGAGGCAGGCCCCTTCTGTGCCTGAGTCAGGGGATGCCTGTGACCAAAGTGACTCCTCTTGCTGTCACCCTGCTCCAGCCCCTGCCAGATGGCAGTGCCTTCCATCCCCATTACCCTGCCTGCAAATCCCTTCAAATGGGTGCCATAGCCACTTTTCTGAGTGTACTCATCTTCTTCCATGGGGACTTTTCCATGCCAGGAGCCTGTACTGGTAGGCTCCCTTTGGAGCCCCCCAAAAAGGAACAGCGGGAGGGGCGTGTAGAGACAGAGCAGAACTGACTCTGCTGCTCACCAGCAGCTCAGTGGGTGGTTATGGGTCCCATCAGCAGGAAGCGTGGGGGAGAGGTGGCCAGAAGACACTTGCAGGGATCTCTGAGGGATGCAACAGGCTTGAAGATCTCTGAAAGAGAAGAGATTCTGCACTTGGTGTGATTTACAGGACCTTAACAAGAATGAGTAGCGTGCCTGAGTAATTTTGGGGTTTGTCTATTTTTTTTTTTTTTTAAATAGTGGATACTATTGCAAAGAATATAACCCCCCTGCATGACACCTGGCCCACTAGGGAAAGAAATGCCTGAAAGTGGATCCTGATGAGCACTTTTTCCAGAGAAAAATCCCCAGTGGGGATTTATCTCTCTTCTCCTACCCATTACAAGTCTCCAAGGCAGCAGGAGGCTATCACTTGCTGATACTGGTTCCATGGATATCCAACATGATCCCAGCAGGGCTTCTGGAGATGCTTGTCTAAGCTGTCCTTGTCTGCAGTGGGACATGCCAGGAAGATTCAGATGCAAGTCACTGAGCCTGTGGCACATCCTCATTCAGTTCACCTTACTGGTAACCTTCACAGGTGCTCTTTGGAGATCAGGATCTGAACAGTTCAAGGTCACTGTGCTCCATATTCCAAGCCCCAAGATCCCATTCCATCAAATGATCAGCATCCCAGACTTCAGTGAGAATGCTGTGGTGGAGATCTTCTCCAGCTCTTTTTTGACTGTGGCTCGGTGCTGGGGGCTTTGGCTTGCAGTGCTCCCCAAAGTGTAAGTCTGAGGCCTCAGCCCACAGAAGCTGCAGGTGATGGAATAAGTAGCTGGCTAAGGCTGCCACAGATAACAGCCAGAAAGCTGCTAATTCATGCAAGCCACCCTGCTCTCTGCTACAGATGCTGTCATCATATGGCTTGCTTTTTAGTTTTAATTTCCAGGAAAAGACCAAATAGTTGCTTCACAATGCTGTTCATTTATGATGGACATTTTTGACACCTCATAAAGCACTGGTTACTGCCCCTGGGATCTGATCACCCCACTGCTCCACTACCAGATGTGTTAAATCTAGAGGATCCCAGCTTGCCCTGGGCATGCCGGGCCTGGGGGTCTACCCAAACCTCTCTGCTGGGATACTGCAAATCTTCTTACATCAGCTGCAAGATACAGGGTGTAGTCTCTGTATCTTTAGTCTTAAAAAGCCGGTCAGAAATGTTGGAGCTGACAGCCTGGCTCTTCTCTGACCAAATGAAGCCCCAAAGCCCAGAAGCAGGGCCGAATTCTCCCAGCAGAGAGCTCTCCTGTCTCTCACCACTCACACCTGGAGCAAGAGGCTGGTTTTGAGAGCTCGACATACATGGGGCCAACTGGCCCAGGCGTGGAAGTCACCAGAAACAATCAGAAATTGAGGGACAAAAGGACATTTGATGGAAACTAAAAGTTTCACTTTGACAAAGGAAGGATGACTATAGGTCTCCCTCAAGCTCTTTTTGTCTTTTCCTTAGGAAATAGCTCACAGCAAGTGGAGACCTGCATGTTGGCAATCAGTATGGTCTCAAAGGAAGATTATAGATGCAAAGCCACTTTATGATTTATATCCCCAAATACAGAGCCAGGCACAAGTCTCTGGTTGGCCTCTTCACTAAGCAAGCACCTCACTGGCATCAAGGCAAGCTAAGATTCCCACACGGTTTCAAAGACACCCTCAATGGCATGAACAACATGGATTTGGCTTCTCCATAAAAGCCGAAGCTGCAACCTACAAGCTGCACCTGCTTGAGAAGAAAAAGTGAATAGCAAAAACAGTGGCACAGCTAGGGTCAGGGTCCCCAGTCTGTACAATGGGCATCCAGGACTATTGTATGGCTGTGGCCTTACTCTAGACTAAATCCAGGATAGTGAGCCTTGCAGCACAGGTGGACATGAATCTCCTGAAGGAGAATTTGAGATTTCATTTTGCCATGCTGGAGGGCTGTAAGTGAATCATGAACATCTCTTCTTCTTCTTTACCTGGCTTGAGATGTTGCCTGGCTGGAGGTACAGGAGAAGGGGAGGTGGTTTCCTGTGGACAGCATTGCAGCTCACACTGCTCCTTCCCCCAGTGACCTCTTAAGTTTAATGAGAATGAAAGGAGTCCAGAGAAAGACTCGGTACGAACAAAGCCACACCCCACCTTTGTTGGGGTCATATCATTGAACAGGAAGATGGAAATCATTCTGTTTTGACTTACAGGGCTTGCTGACAAGCCGATAAAACCTTATGAACCAGCCTGCTCCCTAGGTAAGTCCTAACAGAGAACTAATATTAGTTAATTCATTAATGAAAGCCAATAAATGTTGCCCACTCTTGTGAGACTTACAGTGAAGTGTCACAGGCCACCAAACAATATCAAGTCATAGGTGGTACTGAATTTGTGACAGACTCACAATTCAGGGTTTTTTTCAGGCTTCAGTGGGATCAGACTTTGGAAAGGCAAGATTCAGAAGAGGATTGTCTTCAGGATGTAGTACTACGAGACAAGATTGAAAACAGTGCTGCCATGTGATTGTATTTTGTGGAAAGGGGGCACTTTCTCTTGTGAACATCTCATATTCACATAATGCAATGATTTGAAGGTGATGTAATTTGTGAGAATAGTCTGGGTTGGTGCACAGCCCCTAAAAGTCTAAAAGGGCAAAGCACTAACACCCTGAAGTGGCCATATGTACCAAGATGTCCTTGTGGCCTGGAAAAGTAGAATAATGAAAAAAATCCAACTGCTCTCTTCAGCACTGGGCCAGGTATTAGGTAATAATTTTTCACTTTCAGTTTGAGCAAATCTCTTAGGTCTGCTGTGGGGAGACATCAAACATGAGAACCCACGATGCTGCTTTTATGGTGTTGCTTGTCAGAGCAGAGCTGCACTTCCATTACCTACATGTCCTCTGTCTGCTGAAAGGACAGCTTTCTAGGATGCTTGAGAACATCCATTCTCTTTTATAGCATACGCCATTCACGCTGCTGGCATATGCTGCCCATTGAAATAAATGGAGCTTGTCACTCTTGGATGTGTTCCTTGGAAATAAACGGTCAAACAAATTAGAACGCTGAGCCATGAAAATCCTTGTCCTTTTGAAAAATCTGTGCTGGATGTAGCTCATGGTTTCCTTAGACATTTGGGTAATATTTTTTGTTTTTCCATTGGTCATGTTTACTTTCTCCAAGGCTGTTCTAATAACAGGTCAGGAGTTTTGAGTGCTGGCGGGAACAGCCTGCAACTGGGTAAAAGGAAAAAAAAGTGTCCCAGGAACAGAGGTACTATGGCCATCAGGTCTGGATGTGAGCTCACCCTGGCTGGGGTTTGTGGGACAGGCAGGACCCCCAGCTGCTCTGTTGCAAATATGAGTGTGACTTCCCTGGGAGTGGCTGCTATGTTTAAACCAGTAGTCTCCAGCTGAAATATATGGCTTTTGGACAAAATCCTGATTCTTTTTTGTCTGATTGCAGCCTTTGGCTTATGAACCTTGGTATCCACTTCCAGTCTTTTCCTTTGCTTGTTGGACTAGAGGAGACAAGGCATTAAGATCCAGCTGCCACTGTAAAGAGCCAAGTGTGCTCATGAGGGCTCATGTCCCTTCACTGCCACACTGTCTTGACCTCTCCAAAGATCGTCCTTGTGATGTCAGTGAGTATTCACAGCTCTCCTGAGAGAAAGGTATTTTGAGAAGTGAAGAATGATGAGGAGTTTTTAAAGGCAGAAGGGACCACTGTGAGCATGTCCCTGCAAGCTGAAGGCCATAGGACTTCCCTCTTAATTTCCTTTATAAGCATTTTTCAGAAATAATACCCATTCATGGTTCAAACATTGGTGGTGGTGAAGGACTCCCAATGATGCCTGGCAAGTTAGTCCACCAGCTGTTTTTCTCCACTGTTGAAAACACTGATTTGAAAAATGAGTATGCACACCTTCAGCATCCAGCTGTGGGATTGTTTTATATCTTGGCCTGTGGATTAAGAGTTCTCTTTTATTATGTTATCAAGTTTAGGTGGGATTTTGTAAACAGGTATATACATGTGTGCCATACTGCTGATACGCCTGCATGCACCAGTTATTAGCTTGGACTTTCTGGTCATGAAGAGCATAGCTACAGCTATTGCTGCCACTCAGGTCAAATGTCTGGAAATTTTGGACAAATGGGAAAATTCCACCTGGGCAAACATTTCAGACAGAAAGAGAAGACATGCCTGAGTAAACCCAGACATCTGTTGGTCCTTCCTAGGTCAGTGTTCATTAGTAGTGGCCATATTAATTCTGCAGCCTTCTTTTTGTTAAACTAACAGGATTCAATGCCTTGTTATTATGCAGAAGAGACCAAGTCTGTTTTATTTCTAAGGTTGTTCTGATCATGGGATATTTTCCATTTTTTCTGCCCATCTTCCTAGACCAGAAATGTGATGCTTAGCATGCCAAGCTCTGAATGCAGAACAAGAAATACTTACTGTGCTCTATAGCGTGTCTGTAAGACCCTAATGCAGCCTGGATGCTCTTGGAATGGGTTTATTAGGAAATCATATCACACTAAAATTATGGAAAATGTGTAAAAACCTAAGAATGTTCACAGTGGGTTAGACCAAAGGTGTCTTGTTTTCAGCATTACCAGAAGAGGGAAACCTGTAAGAAGAACATAAATCTACAGTGATACTGCCCTCAAATATTCCCCTGACATCAAGTTAATTAAAGTTTAATGCACTGGATGAATTTTCCTTTTCTGAATTTATCAAGTTGTGGTTTGAAGGCATGCAACTTTTCAGCATCCATAATTTCCCATGGAAAGGACTTCTCTGTGAGCCATGTGATTTAGGTAAGTGCATAAAGAGATGCTTGTAAACATGTTTGCAAATAAAATAGCCAAGTTTGTTGAATTACTGTGGCTTCTACTGCTGATGAGCACATGAAGAGTAGCATTGAGTATGTGGGCAGTAGTGCCTTATGTTTTCAATGAATGCATTTGCTTGGGAGCATAAACAGTGGGTGGATTAAAGCCAGTTAAGAAAAAGAGTAGGCATCTCCTGCAGTCTGGGTAAGAGGAAGGAAGCAAGACCAAGACCTGTTCCTTGAAATTGATCACCTTTAATTGACTGGGCCAAGATCTGAAAGTGAGACCAGTCATGCACAAGCACACACAATCATTATATAGGTTGGAGCCATAGAAAGTGTCCATCTGGATCAGGCACTAAAGGAGTTAACAAAACAAGCCAGAAACAGAGATGTGTTAACCTTTGCACGGAACTCGATAGCAATCCCCACACATAAATGACTAGTGAGGAATTTGCAAATTAAGCAGGACAAATAACAAGAACTTGGTGATTTTTATACAGGCCTGATGCACTAAATGGGGAGTGTGGGTTTATGTGGCTCCCAGATACACACGGCTGGCAGGCAGCAGTCAGTGAATTGAAGGGGAGGCAGACACCGTGTGCTTTGCCACCGAGGACCTTACCTGTGCACATGTGTGCAACTGCTGGCTGCCAGGGTGAGGAAAGAAAAAGTAGATGTCAAGTCTAGCTGGCAGCCAATGCATCTGTCTTCTGTCTTTCACTCACCCACCCTCGACTCCAGTCGAGGTGGAACTTGGCTATTTTTAAATCTGATGTCTGTGTGTGTAGCCATGGGGAATGCTCTTTCCTATGAAAAAGAAAAAAAATAGAAAAAGAAAAAAATTAAGATTTTGCAGCCACCTGCATTCCATAAGCAGATGTTTCTCCCTCTATTGATGCCAAGCACCCCAGCCCACAGGCTTCCTTTCTTTGCTTGGAAGTAGAACTTGTAAAACAAAACCCAGTCATCATTACTGGATGCTCAGGCCAGTTGACCAGGGAAGAAAAGCTGCCATGCTTTTCCAACCTTACATGCAGGTGCAAATGGCTTCACAGGAGGCACCAGGTACTCTGCCCAGTTCAGTGTCTTTTCCCCAGCCATGGCCAGTATCAGCATCTCCTGGAATGAGCAGGAAGGTTTTCACCAGCATGTGGAGTGTTCAAGACCATTTTATTTCTACTTGTATGGCTTAGGCCAGCTGTAACTGGATTTATGTTGGCTTTTGTGAGTTGTATAGTCATTCCTGGTAAAGGAGAAGGCAAATTGATTTATTCCAAGAAGTCATTCAGGCCTAACAAATTGTTTTTCCTATCAAGATGTTTCCAGGGAATACAATCAGGTGTCTGAAAAGGCACTCCTTTCCCACAGAGGTGTACACCATATCCTAGTCTCCATCCCTGTACAGGTTTAACATCCTCCAGCAGCTGCTTCTCCCTCAACTTCCAGACCTCTGGTTCTCCATTCCTGAGTGTGTAGAAGATGGTGTTGGGTCTTCTGTGTCTTCAGTGATTTCCATTGGCCACCTTCTCCATTTGACTGAGGCTATGTAGCCCAGGTGTCCTAATTTTTGAGATTCTCTCTGAACTTAAATCAGCTAGGTCACTAACTGCTGGATGTTCCTCTCCTTACATTCCCTTTATTTTGAACTCTGTCACCTGGTGTGGGCCCTAGAGTTGGTTTTGCATCCTCTTCTTGGACATGTTTCCTTATATCTTTCTCAATATGAAATTTGTCCATTGGACACTGTTATCCTTCCTGTCTGGACCCCCTATTTTCCCTTTTGTTTCCCCATGCTGTAATTTATTATTTTTCATGATAAACTATTCTCAAACTACCTAGTTGGGTGGTCCCTTGTTTGAAGGAGAGAAGTCTTAACAAGAAGACTGGCTGGTCAGGACTCAGTCCAAGTACAGAACACAGCCTCCCTGAAGGATAAAATAACCTCTGTTATCTTTTCAGGATTTCCTCATGAACTCAGACCATTTCTATTTGTATCTATGACAATGCTTGACGCTTATAGGAGCTCTACTGAAACATCCTAGGGCAGTAACTCCTTATATATATGTATACATATGAATTCAGATAGGGATGTTTGTAAGGCAGTTTCTTTAGATTCTTCTCAGGTTCCAGATTTTCTGCTTGTCTTCTTAAGAAAAGTCCACTTTAGGGCTACAATTAAAGATTAAATAAAAAGTAAAGCAATTGCACGTGTAGGAAATTTCATGTTATAATTCACATTCTAATTTACTCTTCTGTGGCCTCTGTGTTAATGTCTGCAGGGTTAGTATGAGACATATGAGTATGGATTTTTTCTGGAGTCATGATTATGTAAAATTACAGCATCCCCTACAAAAGTGCTTCTAACCCTCATGGTGTTGAGATGAATTTGAAACTGTGCCTGGAGAGTGTCAGACGCAGAGAAGTATGAATGTGTATGAAGAGTACTGAGGTCAAAATTCTATGAGATATGAACTATCTTGCATCATTTTGATGGGGCACAATTTCAGCGTTCACAGTTACTGACAAGATTTTTAATAAGACTAGAGATGCCTTAGAGAGTAGACATGACTAGAGAGTAGGATGCTGTAAAGCACTTGAAAGCCCATATGGCTTAGCAAGTGTATGAATTTCTAGGAGGTGAAGAGTGCCTGATGTTGAAGGCTGTGGGATGGAAGATGTTTCCATTTCTGTGTATTGTAGTTAAATGTTCAGCTCTGTGTAGCTCCACTTCAGCAGTCTTTCTTATCCCTGTCAGGACTGTGCCCTTTGCCCCAAGAAAGTCTCACTGAATGACTGGAAAGGGACTTTTTACAAGGGTGTGTAGTGACAGGACAAGGGTGAATGGCTTCAAAATGAAAGAGGGTAAATTTAGATTAGACATTAGGAAGTAATTCTTTACTCTGAGGGTGGTGAGGCACTTGCACAGGTTGCCCAGAGAAGCTGTGGATGCCCCATCCTTGGAAATTTGCAGGGTCAGGTTGGATGGGGCTTTGAGCAACCTGGTCTAGTGAATGGTGTTCCTGACCATGGTGGGGGCATTGGAACTAGGAGATCTCTAAGGTCCCTTCCAACCCAAACCATTCTAGGATTCTAGAGTGATTTCAAACCTTTCTTCACCAAGACTCAGATATCAGGAGTTTTTATGCAGAAGAACAGTCCCCTGCCTACCTCCATGGAAGTGGCTTAGTATAGAGCAGTAACTAATGGTGCTCTGCTCAACCAAATAAGCTCACACTCTCAGGTCTGCTGATGCTGTCACTCTCTGATCCCAGTGTTTAGAGAACATTCTCAACAGAATTATTCCACAGACTGGTGGTAGCTATAGTCTCCATAGGGTCATTTACAAAGCATGGCATCTCTGAGTCCTTGGTTCCAGAAAAAATGAAATCTCTGAGCTGGTTTTAGACTGTAAACACTCTTGCTTGCTATTGACCATAGTTTGCTTGTATTCAGGGCCCAGGTTTAAAGAAATAAAGTTAAATCTTAGGCTGTCTTGAAATTCTTTTCTGGTTTTCTCAGGTAAGGTCTCTCCACTTCTCACTTTCTCCAGAGTCTCTTAGAATGAGGACTTGGTTGTGAGTTGTCCCACTCTGTGTAGTGGGTATGAACTTCCTGTTAACTGCTGCTCCGCAGTATTGAGCAGAAGCTAATGCAGTTTGATTCACCACTCACTTAGGGCTGACAGAAGAACTGGCCAGTCTTTTTGTGGCAGTTTAGGCTACTTTCATATCAGCTGTCTGCCTCCTTCACCGGCAGCGACAAGTTATTGTTCCTGTGACAGAAAGTCTCAGCAGCTCCAGTTCATCATCTGGTGCCTCAGTGCTTTTAAGCTAATGCACCAAACTTTGCCATGGCAGAGGCACAGGAGGATGCACATTCCCATCTGCCAATTCTGCAAAGCAGGTAATGGGAGGAGGGTCACCAGGAAGTTCTTAAACTGCTGCTATGGGGCTCATCAAAGCTCATCTGTCGGAGCACTAGAGTGAATCAAGTTACTGGTAATTGAGATCAGTATCACTGGTCTGTGCCTGAGCAGACTGCAGCTTGCAGGGTATGGAGGCTCCAGCCCAGCCCTGAGTCCTTAGAGGCTTAGGTCTTAAAGGAAAAAGTCTCTGCTTTCTTGATGGATGCAAGATTTCATGACCGTATCCATATTTTATATGCTATAGCTGGAAAATTAGTACGCTTTTCATTCAGAGCTTGTCATCTCAAGGAGAATTACAGGATGGGTCACGGAAGGAAGCAAATTATGGACTGCAGCTAATAAATGGCCATTTCCTAGGGCTGCAAAGACTCAGGAGATGGAGGGTCTTCCAAGGCTGCAGTTTCACAAGCAAAATTAACATTTTGCTGCATGGAGTTTGACAAGTATATTCAGGCTCTTTATGAAAATCCCTCAAGAGAAAAGAGATCTCCCTTTTTGTGAAATGGGGAGCATGGGCAGGTAGCTGGAGAGGAGAGAAAGATTAAAGGTTACAGATTGAGTCAGGCAAGGTTTGGTTTTTTGTCCCTGCTTAGAAAGTTTGGAGGGAGACTGCTTCAAGGAATGTAGCCTGGTTCTGGAAACATGCCTTCCCAAACAGCTCAGCCTGGCTCATGGTCCATTTGCAGGAAAGCAAGAGGTGAGCCTGCACCTGCTGCAAGCATCAAGCAGGGCACCAATGTGGCAGCTGGCTCCTGTCCCTCTTATGGCTGCTCAGGCATTTCTCTGTGGCATATCCCTGTAAAACACAGGCATCCCAGAGCCTCAGTAGAGACTGAGACTTTGCCACGGTGCAGACATGGGTGCTGGGCTCCCCCTCACCAGCTGGACTACTCTTCCAGCAGCCAGGAAAAGCAATCATTGGCAAAGGTAATGAGATGGAGTCAGGCACACTATGTAAATACTGTTTGGGCTACATTCATAATCCCACACCATGAGCCACGTCTCCATGAGAGAGGCAGTCTGGCCCCCTTGGATAATTTTAATCATTTCTGACATGAAGACTTCTTCTCCTATTTCATGACTTATTTCCCCAGTATCATTTAAATGTATTAAAACACTGTTAGCGTAGAAAGTAGGCATCATGTTAGCATAATATCTAATCAGAACTAGTCTGCCTGTCCCCGCAGGGTTTATTTATTTATTTATTTAGTGTCTGTTTGTGCTGTTTTCTTGTTAGATTGGAAAGCCCTTCCTTGACATACTCATTTGTTCTGCTGTGTAATAGAATAGGATCCTTCAGAGCTGCTGACATCTGCTTTATTTTTGAGATCTGCAACTCTCAGCCCACAAAGCAACAATGATCATAATAATAGTGATAATAATAATCATAGTGCAAGGAAGCCTGAGAAGTGAAGTTAAGCATGAAGAGAAGAAGACAAAAAATGGATGAGGAAAAAAATGGGCTGGCAAAGAATGTTTCGATCACTGGGAGTGTATTTTTATCAGCCCTGATTCTCCACTCATTTACTCATGCTTTATGATTGCACTGCCCTGTGGACTGCAATTAATTTCTTTGTGACTTGCAATATTGCAAGGGAGAAGGGATCAGGCGCCGTGGCGTGTGTGATCAGGACACTTGTTCTCGGGTATATTCAGCTCTGGTCTCACTCAAGTACATTGCTTTGATTTCTCAATGGCATTGCAGTATTGATTTTGAAGGGAATTAGTTTCTTCAGAGCTCCTAAAGATCTGGCCACTGTGATTTCTCAGGGACTTATTCAGCCTCCTCCCCCACAACTTTATCCTCACATGTCACAGCTGAAATAATTGGCATTGCACTATATCAAACTGGCAGGATGCAGTCCTGAAGGCTGAGGGGAATCAAATCCAGAGCAAGGCTTGACAAAAAGCTGCATGAGGAAGAGAGTTGTTGGGCTAAGCACTGTCTGAAATAGGCCTGGTAGCCATGACTGTCCACTCTCGGCCATCTTGTCTGAATCCTGCTCTGTACAGGGCTTTGTACTAAGGAGAGGAGACTGAACTGTGAGGAGGTAAATTGTAAGAAAAGGTACAAAAAGGAAAGAAAGAAGAAAGGAGTAGGAAAAGAGGAAGGAGAAATTACTAAAAAAAAAAAAGAAAAGAATAAAGGTTTCTAGCAGTAAGGTCATGCTGAGCTTCGAATGTGCTTGAGGGTGGTGAACTTATTTGAGTGTGTTAATCTAAGTGGTTGCCACACTATCTGCTAATGTAAATTATTCACACTTAGGAATTCTGCATGATTTTTGACTTGAGATGGAAACAAAACTTAGGACTTGTGGTATTGAAAAGTTTCATGACTGATCTCAATAGTTGTGGCCAGTCAACAGGCAAACAAGCCTAGAAGGGCTTGAAATTGGTGAATTTACCTCATCCTGAGCAGCTGAGAGCGAGTGGCTGTTTTGCTCTTAGCCTAACGCCTTCTGTAGTAAAAACAGCATTGCTGAGCAATAGAGAGACCTAAAGAAGTCCAAATAGCTTCATTAGCAAAGGCACAAAACCACCCAGGCCCAGAAGCGAAACTCGGGCTTCAGCATTTGTTACCCTCCCCCTTTCAGGAGGACAGTCTGGGCTAAAGACTCTCACTCATAATGATTTTACCATGTCCCATTTCTTCTGGCCCAGAGTTTGGGTGTCCTCAGAGCCCCCAGTGCATGCTATTACTAGCACTGGTGTAATTATTTTTTACACCAGACATGGGTGCGACATCTTACAAATATTGGTAGGGTCACCTTTCTGCCGAGTTCCTTAGGTATATGACATGCAGGCATAGGGTAATACAAAATAGGAAATGGGCTTATGAAACTAGAGATGGGAAAGATTTATGAGGTCCCGTCTGCTCCCTTTTTCTCCTGTCATATGCTTGTAAAGCATCGTACCTCTATTACTGTTTTCCCTGGTTGTAAATACTCTAGCCACAGGATTTCTGTGTCCCATTGGATGTTTTCCATCTACCAGCAGCTCTCATATGCTCAAGAGGTGCTTCTGGAGACCTTTTCCAGCACCGCACCCTGTGTCAGATCCACAGAGGATATGCATGTTCTACAGCTTGTCTGATTTGCCACTATTTGAGATACATCAACCTGTGGCATTCTTCAAACACATAGAAGTATTTTATTACCATTCCATTCCTTCCATTCCATTCCACATTCCATTTCATTCCACATTCCATTCCATTCCATTCCATTCCACACTCCATTCCATTCCATTCCATTCCATTCCATTCCATATGACCATTTTCTTTCAGGAACCACTAGCAGGAGTGGTTTTCCCAGGAAGCTAACGGATTCTTACGCTTCTCATGAGTGACACTGTGCCACCAAGCTGTATGGGCCAGCTGAGTCCTTCACTGGCATTGGTCTGTGCTCACCACTCCTTCACACAACACGATTCAGGCCTGTGGGAGTGGCTACAGGCTGGCTGGCAAGCTCTGTCTTTATAGGTCCAGATAAGTTTTCTTTCTTCTATGTCCTGTTCTGTGCTTTCTTGTTTTGCTCCTTAATGAAGTCCAACAATACTTTCCTTGCTCTTGTTGCTGTCTCTGCTCTCCACTGGTTGCTGCCAAGAGCTGCTCTTCCCATAGTCTTTCCTCAATATAAAACTGTTCTACCCAAATTTAGGGTTATTTCTACTGTTCTTCAGTTTATCCTTGTAGTTTGCTCTTGTGTCTGTGGAAATAAGGCATTTACAATTGGTTCATTAGGCAAAAAAACCCATTTTGGATATATTTAAATTGTGTCTGTGCTTGTTCTCCTTAGTGAGCCAATGCTTTTGAGTTTGAGAGCCAGAGGATGAAGTAATAATGCTTTTCTTGCCCTGTTGGTTAAATAAGACTTAGAAAAGCTCTGAGAAATTTGAATATGCCAGTGGTTCTTGGCATAGGAGAGACTGGAGTGGGGCACAGTCTCTTGAGGTAGGTGGGCTAAGTGTGCAGACAGAAAATGAGCTGCAAGTTCAGGATGCAAATTTATGGGAAAACATTGAGTTCAGCTGAAATGAAAAAAGAAGAAAAAGAAAAAAAGAAATAAAAGTGGAAGGTATATTACCTTTACTGAAGTGAGAAGAAGCCTTATGGCTTACAGGCTGGCTGATAGGAAACAAGGGCAGGTGATAACAGGCTGTAGGGAAGTACTTTCTTGTGAGAGAAATCTGCTACCTTTCCTGGTTTAACCAATGGGAAAATATTATCTAAAGAGCAAGAACAGTGAGCTCTGTTTGATGAGGGCCATCATGGGTGTCATTTCAAGAAGAATCCTCACAAGCACTGTTAATTATCGATCCAAGCACAGTGGCTCATATTTTTATACCTGAGTGAATAAAATTAATCTCAGATCTTAACATCTAAATAAAAGTGTCATTTATCTCCCATAGCAGCTAAGGCTAGAGAATTTATGGATGTGCAAGAGCTCTGAAGATAAGGCCCTATTTGTTTCTGTATTTTTGGGAACTTAACTATGGTCACCCAAACCCAAATGTTCTGTGCCCTGTTCCTATGGATATGATCACATAATCCACAGCAATTTAGCCAAACTAGAGAAATCAACTACTCAGAATTTCTCTCAGACATCAAACATGCCAGTTTTCTTGTACTCCTGTGTCACCTCATTATGGGATATTGATTTCCATTACCGTGTATTTCAGAAAATTCCCTGGGTAATGCTCTGGTGATTTGCTCCAAACAGGGCATCTCAGTAATCTTTTGGCAGGCAGCAGAAACTGTCAAGCAAAACCCTGTCAACCCAACAGACCAAATTCAGCCCACTGCCCTGTTCCTGTTCCTCTTGCAGTATCTCTGAGGTGGAATTGAGCTAGTTTTCATATTTGTTCACAAATCAAGTGAGATTCAGGATCATTTGCTTAAAAGTGTCGTATCACATGTTGCCACCACTTGGCGTGATAGCCCAGTGAGAAAACACTGCAGTAATAATGTTGCCCTCTAGCCCTGAGGATAGCAAATACCCAGTTCTGCTGGGAGATAGAAGCATTGGTAATTAGCAAATGTTTGAACATGCTGTACCCTGCCAACTTATACCCAACCTGATGCTACGCTTCCCATTTACATTTTACATCTATCGTTGCTGCTGGTGAGGAGCCCTTAAGCACCTCTTACTGTATGATGAATGTCAGTAAAGCTGTGGTGCTTCTCTTAAGCTACATCAGTTGACACAATATGGGAAAGGTAGCGAAGAGCTAGGAAGTTTGATATGAGCTCCTTGTAGGGTCTTAACAGAACCAGAACCATCAATTGTGTCGTAAGTTTTGGACTAGAAAAAAATGTCATGGGAGCTGGCCATGAGTACCAAACTTGTTTAAACACCAAACACTATTCAAACTCTTGCAGGAGAACAAGAAGACTGGAAAATAGACAGAGACACTGATGTTTAGGGGGGTTGTCATTCTGGTCATATAACATTCTGGTCATAGAACATTCTGCTTTTAATCGAGTAAATAGAACAAATTTTATCTAAAACAATACTTGCCTTTAGACATGACACTGCTCCAACAGTCTGGGAACTCAGCTCTTTCTGCATGTGTGATCCAGTTATCATTCATTCCAACAATCCCTGATGGCTGGACTCTTAGCCTTCTTAGGGCAATTTTGTCCCTCAGCGAGTGACACTTATCCAGTGTCACTACCTTACACTCAGTGAGATGCAGGATACTCCTGGTGAATGACTAAGGTTCAGAGGAATAACCAGTGTGGTCAGGAGGATTACATTAGACCTGATCAGACTGCCATGAGTTGACTTCTTATGTTGCCTTTTCAGTTTCTTCAGTGCAAATCAAAGCAACTTTACCATTGCAGAAATATTCTGTGTGACTTGTTACAGGGGTGGCTCAGAATAGAAGATGACTTTGTGCCTTCATCTTCCTTAAAGGCATCTAGAAAAAAATACTTTCAGAACTGTAGTTCACCATCTCTAGCATCTTCTTGGCTTTCTGATTTGCTTCCTTTCTATGCTTCCTTGAGGATAGGTAAATAAACCTTTCTTTTAAAAGGCTTTATTCAGAGAAGAAAGCAGGAAATCTGACATTTCTGAAAATAAGGATTTGGGCTGTAGGCCATCTTCAGGATTTGCAGAACTATTCTCTGAATTTGATAATCCTCATGGCTATTTTTCTTCGCTGAAGCTTGGATTGTCGTGTCAACTAGAGTAAGGGTCGATCTGTGAAGTAATGTTAGATATCAGTGGGGTCAATATCCTGTTTCGAATGTTTCACAAAACTCCAACAAAGAGAGGTCATGCACATGACTAATCTTTATGGAGCATGATTACAGATCTGGTCCTCTCTGCCAACTCCTTAAAGTAGAGGCAGATTAACACCTTCTTGAGAGCTGATCTCAAAGAAGCTCCACTTCAGACATCCATTAGTCCCCTGCCCCTTCCTGCCTTCCCCAACATCAGACAGGTACCGTATTTAGGAAAGGATGATTGTCATTTTGCTATTTAAACTAGATATGGTTAACTTCAGGTACTGGCAGTTTCCAAATTTTCAAGTTGTCCACTGTTCCTGAGAACAATTTTCAAGGTTACCTGAGTCCCCATGTTTTGAACATCAGCCATTTTCCTCACGTGACAATGTCCTCACGATTCTTAACAAGATCCTGGGAAGGGATCCCTAGGGACCAACTCCCATTTGCTGTGGTGTGATTTCATGTGAGTCTGTAAAAGAACAATGCAAGTGATAAAGATGAGCTATTTAGCTGCAGTATTGGTGCCATTGACATGCCTGGAGTGGGATTTATCTCTGTTAACTTCTTATGTCTCCACTTCATCTGAGATAGTTCCTCCTGGCTCCCTTTACCACTGGAGAAAAGAAGACATGATGATGATGTGACACGTTATGCATATTTCAGATGTTCGTGGTAGAGGGAGGTGAAATACTCACCAGAAGGACCTATTTCTCCCCAGTAAGAGTAGTTTAAACTAATGGCTGGAGATGGAGATGCTCAGCACTGATCACATAAATCCCACCCCCAGCTTCCATAAGAGGTCCATGCAAGTCACATACATAGGTCTGGCTTTCTCCTGAGCTGAGATTCTGCACCTTGCTTCTCCATGCTGGGCCTATTCATTTTCGAATCAATTCATACTGAAAAGGAATTTCCATTTCTTCTACAACTGACAGCAGCAGAAAAAATGGACACCCTTGCTGTAAGATTTGAGAGGCTCTAACCTGTCTCATTCTGGTATTGGTATCTCCCTACCAAAGTCATGGCCCAAACACCAATTATTTTTCTGTTGGTATCTTAATCCAATAATTTGTCCTTCAATTCCAAGACCTCTTTGTGATTTCTTTGGTTATTTGGCATTTCCACAGGGGCCTTCAGAGAGACCCAGTAAGTGGGTTTCTCAGTTTCTTCTCTCACTCGGTAAGTGAGACCCAAGTTTTTGTAAGTGTTGTACAGACATAGGAGTTCTTGCTGTGAAG
Source organism: Pycnonotus jocosus (assembly GCA_013400435.1). Classification (NCBI taxonomy): domain Eukaryota; kingdom Metazoa; phylum Chordata; class Aves; order Passeriformes; family Pycnonotidae; genus Pycnonotus; species Pycnonotus jocosus. The sequence goes on along the minus strand of VWYP01022859.1, from coordinate 480,280 downwards.
GATTTCAGCAATTTTTGCTTCTGCCAGTCACCTCCAGGCTAGTGAGAATGTCCAGACAATGCACACATCCTCAGAGGTAAGCTGCAGGTGAGGCAGCTCCTCTGGCTCCATTTCTCACATCCCCATGGGATGTCCAGAGGGTGGCTGCAATCTTCTTGGTGGCATGGAGCTGGTGCTAGGGTTCTCAGATTGTACCCATTCTGGCCTGGGGTGGGGTGAGAAGCTCTGATCTCTGTTTAGAGCCCCTCTCAGATCCTTCAGAGCAACCTTGTTTGGCCTGACCGATTGTGAGGAGGGGTCGGCTGTTGCAGGGGCAGAAGGGCACAAAGGCAAATTTACTGCACTTCCATGGGCTTTCCCTTGGATTTGACCTGGTATTTTTATACCTCTTCCCTGATCTCTGTCAGCCCCAATCTCCACCCTCAGAACAAGACAGACTTGCAGGCAGTGTAAATGGTCTCTGCTCCACCCAAGGCAGTCCCCAGAAATCACAGCAGCTGTGGACCCTCTTCTCACCTCTCCCTGTTTCCTTTCTTTCTCCTGATCTCTTCACTTCTTTGTCTCCCTCCTCCCCACTTTTTCTGCCTTTGTTTTTTTCTTTACCCTGTTCCCTCATGATCTCCCTCTGCCTGTGTCTCTCAGTCCCTCTCCCCGGCTCGCTCTCTCTGGAGACAGGTCTAGTGGCCTGGTTGCCATCTGCTGCCTGGGCTGTTTTTTGTGTGACTGCGTACGCGTATGCGCGCGCGCGGGTGCACGTGGGGCTTTTTTTATGAGGTTGAGATCAGATGGCATCTAATCGATCGTCATGGTCTCCATGGTTACCTGGGTGACAGAGTAGTTGGGAGAGACACATACTCCAGCCTGGGGCTGTCAGACCATTCCTGAGAGAAATAATAATAAAAAAAGAAAGAAAGAAAGAACCAAAAAAAAAAAAAAAAGAAAAAAAAGAAAGAAAAAAAAGAATAAAAATCAAAGCTCTTCCATCACATTTTACGCATTTACATCTTCCTCGGATCCAGGAAAACGTAGCCTGTGCTTCTATTTTACATTGTCACCCTTTGACTTGGCTCGAGGAGGAACAAAGCAGACTTGTTTTTCTTTCTGCATGGCACAGGCACAAAAGTGAGCCACATCTTTGGGAGAAGCTTCCCTTTCCCCTTCTGCTTCTCTGAAAGGTTTGATTTTTTTACTTTTTTTTTTGATCCTCTCCTCCAGTCACTGTTGCAACTGTAATGATTATTTTTATTCTACTAAATTGGTTAGTCTCTTGAATTGACTAAAGGCAATTTCCCAGGTATTCTCTGGGAAAAGAATTACAGTTTATTAGTATGAGCAGTATCTTTTTCTCCCTGGTCTAAACCCCTAAGACCATCTTCAGCTCTTGTTGTAAGAGATCAATCAATCTGTATATGATTCTGTGTTTGGAAGCAAGTGGAGTGTGATCCTAAGGATGAATTATGGAATTACGTGAGTTTGTTGTCTTTAAAAGCAAATTGAGTTGGGCATGGCAACATCTCTGACCATGGCAATTAGTGTGTCAGGAGCACAGGAACTAAAACCACACAGTGCAGAATATGAACCTGCATGAATCAGGGGAGGAGAAGGATACTGCTGCATTTTGAACAATCTCATTGTGGCAGACACCCCTCAATAATCCAAGAATTTCACAAAGTTTGCCTACAGTGCACCACCCAGGTACATCCTGTCTGGTTCCCTCATAACCATATTCTGCCTGGTGCAACACAAATTTGGGTTTGATTTGACCTCAGCATGGCCCCCAAAAGGCAATCAGGTTACATCTTCTGTTGTCTGGCTGCAGCCAAAGTGTTAGTGCTCATTAAAGCTCGCCCATTGCAGTGCTGGGGCAGCTGCTGCCTGGCCATGTTCCTGCTCATGATAGCACACAGGGCTTTGGAAATGGCAAATGTAAGCACAGGCAAAGGGAGATAATAGCAGCGATGAGCACAGCTGTGATGGGCTGAGAGGCTGGTGACCCATCAGAGTTCTCCAGAGATCCAGAAGTGCTGACTTAATGCTGCTAACTATGAAATACATCAGGTCAGAGCACCCCTGGACAATGGGTTTGAGAGCTGGATATGTCTTTACTTTTCTCTTCCGTAGTTCTGAAATAAACTGACTTTTAGTTGGAGCCTGTGGTCTTGCTTTGCTTTTTTGCCTTCCTGGTAGAAGCACAAGGTGCCCAAGTTGGGTCACTCCGTTCAGGCTGCAGATAGGCACTGAGGGTGGTATTAAGTTGTTAAATGGGTGTCATTGCAGGTGACATTCCCTCCAGTGTGCATGCACCACCCCCAAAAGGTACAGGTCTTAAACTGTGCTTATGTGTGATCTGCCAAACTCCTTTGTTTTTTAAAAAAATCCTTGATCATGCCTGCTTGAATTCTGATTATGCTCCCTTCCAGCAGCATAACATCCCTGCTTATAACCAGCAGGGTGGGAAATCCTCTGCTCTTCAATATTCCCTAATGTTAAATAACATGAGCCTCCTAGATTTTCATACTGTACAAACACAAACTAATTAAGGTCGTACAAATACATCCCAGGCAGAGAATGAGAATCTGCTCACTTGAGGGAAGACCGCTGGCTTCCACATGCCAGGGAAAGCTCCCTCACAGTTTACATTGTTCTTTTTGCAAGGGATAATTTATGGTAAAGCCAGTTTCCACTGAAACAGCAGACGTGCACAGAGAGGGGAAAAAAATGTAAACACAACAGCATCTTTGTGAATGCAGCAAGGTGCTGGTGCCTGCCTCTGCATGCTCCATAATATATTAATACACACTGGCTGGCCAATCCCACTGGAGCATTCAATCATGCCACATTATAATAGAATTTAATGGAGTTGACAGCTAAGACCTAGTTGCTGGAGACATGTGAAAGACCTTTGCAATGAGGATAACAATTAATAAAGGAAAGCGCCATAGATTTTTGGAGAACCTCATAAAAAAGTAAAATATCGACATTGATCACGGCATGCAAGGATATTAGACACGTAAATCGAGCTATTGCCTTTATTTATTTATTTGCACATCTTTAATATTATAGGCACAGGTTTCCCCAAGGCCAAAATGCAATTTCTCTCTCCATTTCTCAGCAGGAGCTTTTCATCTCCCTATTCACCAGGTTTTGAATTGCACATTTAATAAGCGATAAAGAATTCCTGTCTCTTTTCCTTGGGCTTTCAGCCCACAGTTTTTTCCTCCCTTCTGTCTTGTGATGGAAACAACAATCCCCTTTACCTGGCAGTAAGTTGCTTAGGGATGTGGGGACTTTGTAAAAGGAGACCTGGAGCCCACAGGGAGTGTCTGGACTTCAGTGTCTGCTGATGTGTTTTGTATGCCAGGTTGCACTGGGCAAGGCAAAGAGTGCATGGGATCAACATAAAAAGAGGGAGAAAAAGTCTACAAATACTGTAAACCAGCATTTCCCCGTCTGCCTCACCAGATATTTTGGTAGGAGGAACAGCTTACGTCTTCACTGCCTTCATCCCTTGTCTAGGGAGAGACACTCTTCACTCTTCGTGGAATATTGTAGTCATTTTAAAGAATCAATCCTGTGGGTAAACTGCACCTAGCTCAATCCTCTCCCTGACAGAGGTGGCAAAAATTTCATCAGCCTGCAGCTGGGAGCATTGCTGGGCTCCCACAGGCTTAAATCTCTCTAGATCTCCTTGGCTGTGCTCAGTTAACACACTCCTGAATCAGGGCTGGCTCCTTGCCTCAGAGAAGTCCTGGACAGCGTTTCCAAGAGTTTTTAGGTGTGAATTGGTACCTGGTGGGATATTTAGAAACACACATGCTCCTCACTGCCCAGAGGTAATGCCCAAGTCCCTGATGCTCACAGTCCCTGCATCTGTAAAGGCCTGTGTAGCACTGGAGAGCTGCCCTCACAGAATGACAGGCTTCAGTTCCTTCTGGCCTCAACTTTACGCCACTACAAGCCCACTCATCTCATTGGGCTTCCTCTTAACCTCCCCGATGGACACTGAGGACAGGATCAGCCCCAAATGAACCCAAGCTTCTAATACTGTAAAGGTCCAGCTTCCTTAAGTTAGGCTCAATGATCCTTGTGGGATCCTTCCAACTCACGATTGTTTCACATGGTTCTATGATTCTATGAGTCCAGCTGTGCAACCTCAGCTGCCCTGCAGCTCGGGGCATTGAGTTCACATCAAAGCCATTTGGAACAATCAGGAAAAAAACTGAGGGGTCAAATCCATCCCTGGTTTAGGACTGTAGGGACTGATGGTGTTATAAAACAGATGACTTTAGCATTGTGTTTAGAAATTAAAAACAACTGAATGGATACTTGAATGGGCATGGTGCAGTTGTAAAAAAAGATACTTCCATTTCACAACCAGCTGCAGTAGGTTAATTTCTTGTCATGTAAATGAACCTTGTTTATCTTTCACTTACCTATGCACAGATGCACTTCCTCAGGACAGGTGACATCTTGCTTGGAACAAAAGAGACCATTTGTCCATATCACAGCAGCAGCGACTGCACCATGTCATCTCATGCTCTCCTCCAGCAAATTGAGTTTGTCAGTGCTCAGCCACACAGCTGAGTGGAGTGCTGCATGATGCCTCACCTCTCCTGGGAGAGAGAAGTTGGCATAAGCCATATCGTAATGGGATCCAGAAACAAAGAAGCGTGAATGAAGTGCTAATTGCATTCATAAAGACATTAACAAAGGAATTAAAATGGCAGAAGCTTCCTTTCCCCCTCAAGGTTCATATAAACAACCAAAAATATATTAATAATCACTGAGATTTACACTACTTTGAAGGGATTATACAGAGATAGGGCATCAGGGCTTAGAAAGACCATTTCAGTGGTCTTTTTTATGGGATTCTGTATCAGAGATGAGACACTACAAGGCTTCCACTTATCCAAATTTGTTCTTTTCTTTCTGTCTTTTCTCTTGTCCTTATGCTCCCTTCAAACAACTGTAAGACTGCTCATTTTCCCCTGAAACTTTTAATATGCTGTAAAAATAATGACATCATATTAAAAACTGTAAATTTTCCTAAAAATTTCCCAAAACAAATCGAGAAAAGTTTGGCCAATGGCACAATGGAAGTTGCTTATATAAAATGGCCATAAACATCCTGCCTGGGTTTTTTTGTCTCATTCAATTCTGCTTACCTTTCCATGAAAAAGAGAAAAAAAAAGTCATGCTTTCTGCTTTTTTCTCAGTTTCTACATGATTTCATCCTTCCATTACCAAACTCTATCACTTGGTTCTTATTTGCATTGCTACTTCTGAGAAAAAACATTTCCTGTGAAAATTCTCTCCAATCAATGGGGTCTTTTTCCCCCCCATGAGAATAGTATTATTAGTCTTAAACATGGAAAGAGCTAATTTCACAGATCCTAAATTCTGAAGCTACTTTAAATTGCTTGTAGCAGCAAAATTAAAGCTCTTGCTTTTTCAACTACTTGGCTGTATTTATCACACCTCTCCAACTCCTGCACTCACCTCCTTTCCACCTGCTGTGATGTGGGTGTTGTGCTAGTGACAGCTACAGCTAAAGTCAGCTAAACAGTTTGTTCTGTTCACTAATCTTCAGTCACTCATAACTTTCTAAAATGTTTGTTCTGGAGGCTGCAATCTGCCAGTTTCTCATGACCACTCCAAGGTGGATTTCTCTAGGAAAGATGAGTCCAAGCCATTCAGCAGTTCTGTAGAATGAGACACTTCTGTCACCTTAATTCTGAGGCTGAGGTGCCTGCAGAGGCACCATGCATGGAGAAGAGGACCCTGAACCGACACAGCGAGGTTGCCAGCCCTGTGTCTCAATGTGTGCTCCATCCCCAGCCGAGACCCAGGACTTGTGAGTGCCAGGATTGGTGTTTCCAGCTCTGCAGGGCAGAAGGCAGGGAGAAGTCAGGAGCACATCCAGGGAGATGAGATGGGATATGCCACAAACACCTGAAGGAACGAAGCTCAGACCTTCCTGCATGTGAGAGGTGTATGGGAGCATGGGGATGGGGTCTAGGATGGGGTTTCTGACTGGAGAAGGGGAAAGGCACTAACCAAGGGGGAGGGCTTGTATAAGGTGGGACAGGGTAGGCTGAGAGAGCAGAGGGGCACAGTTCCTTCAGTATTCTCTGCTCTCAGGAAGAGGGTCTTCTCCAAACAATGTTGGGACATGAACAAACAAGAGAAGCCGTACCCAAAAACATTTTGAAAGAAGAAAGAGAAGAAAATAAACCCCTTTGTTCTGCATGGAGTATAGAGGCACAGATTATACACCTGGCTAACACCCTAGCCCTTTTAAAGCATCTGAGCCATTCAGGGTTGTGTCCTAGTTTCAAGAGCATACCTCTTTCCATGGTGTGCATAGTCCTTTCCACGAAAGCCAGATTTGGGATCATTAGGACAATGAGGACTATTGGAGATAAAACACAAACAGTGGTGGGGTAGTTGGTATTAAATCCTAATTCTCAGGTGGATTTAAAGCCTGTAGAACCACCCACACTAACATGACATCTCCCACTCCTCACTTCTCCATTTTTGCTTCCCTTCTTTACTCCTAGACACAACAAAATTTCTCAGAAATACACCCATAGCCCATCATTTCTCCTTTGCCCCTGTCCTGTCCCCAACAAGGTCCTGCCAACACCGCAGTGGAATCTCCATCTGCGGTGCTCTCCTGGCACTACTGCACTGCATCAAGAGCTCCTGAGGTCACATGCTAAAAGCATCATGGAAGGAGTGATAAAAAGAGCTGGTGCTAGGATGAAGAATGAGCAATTCTCCCACATTAAATGCAAAAACTGAAATTAAAGCAATTTTCCATGTTACAGACAGCTACAGGAAAACTAGTTACCAGTTAGAAGCAGCAGGAATTTTCATGAGCTGCTGGGAGTTAGGATGGGGCTCAGCTATTCTTCTCATCTCAGTATCCCCAGTTCAGGAAGGAAACATACCCCTGGCTGTGACTTCAGTGCAGGTGAATGGACTGCAAGGGCAGCCTCAGCCCAAGTCTTGTTTCTGAATAAATGAAATGTGTATCTTCCACGTTTTCAGCTGGGAGAGAGAAGCCTATCTCAGGAGTGATGGCAGGTGCTGCTGAGCTATTTCCATTTTCCAGCTCTGCAACCTCAGGAATCTCTTTAATCCAAGCCACCCACCAAGCCCCATTCACTGGCCCTGAAGATCAGCCAGTGGATTTGGATTCATTTTTAAGGCTGTCTTTAATTTTTTTGAGGTATCTTGCCGGCAGATTTTTGGTCTCACCTGTGACTCAAGAAGAGATTTGCAAATCTCATTCTCACATTTTCAGTCATTTAAAGGGGCACATCACACCAAGACTTTAGGTTCTGCTTTCAATAGAGGAAACAGGGGGATAAAGGTATATGAAAAGAAAACCAGGAGGTACAGAAATGCTTTGACAGATTTGTTAGAGATGAAAACATTCTTCATTTGATTTCTGCATTCCCCGGGGCAGTGAGGGGAACCCATATGCAAGTGCATTGAACTAAAGTATGAAAATCAGAGAGCAAATTTGACAAGAAGCTCCACCAAACCCACCCAAGAAGCTCAGTGAAGTGCAAAATGTAAAGCTGACAGAGCAAAGAGTGGTGTAGCTCAGGGGCAGGATTTCAGTTACCGTGTTCTAAGGCATTGGTAACAGGAACGGAGACAGGAAAATACAGAGAAGGTACAACCTAGTGTGATCTTACTTGTGGGTTATGCTCCACAGTGCTGACAGCTATTGAAGGATGTCAAAGGTAGACAGTAATGTTTTAGTCACTCATGCAATTTTTTAGTCAATTCTCAGAAGAAAATATGCACACATGGACATGTGTGTGCTGCTACTGTCCAAGCGCCTTTTGGTGTCTAGCTTGCTGAAATGCTTTCAATTAGGGTTTGGAAACGGTTGCCTCAGTCAGCCTATGTGACACTTGCCAAAGACAAAATTAGTTTCAGTCATTGATGTTTTCCTTCCAAAAAACCAAAGCATCACTCTCCCTTTCTCTCTTTCCCTTTTATTGTGGGAAACTATTTCTCAGGTAGGTGTTTAGCGGACTTTTAATGTCATGGAAACTTCATCTGCAAATTCGTTAGAAACTCTTTAGTAAAGCAGCCTAGTAAAACAGATGATTAATATTGGTAAGCTCCTCATTTGCATATTAATTAGTCTCTGTACTCAACTAATTAAAACAAGCCTGCCTGTTTGTAGACTTTCTGAATTCCAGATTGTTGCTATTGCTCCCATGTAAGTGCATTTAGTGCAGCTAAGGCAGGCCATTGATATTACAAACCAGGCACCCCAAGCAGCAGTAGCAATATTTTAAGGCATTTAAGTCTATAAGGGAAGTATTTTCAGTACTTTCAGTACTTTCAGTACTTTTAAAAAAAATCAAAACCAAGACTGATGCTTGAAATGGCAGGATGTAATGACTAAGCAGTGCTTCTACTTCCCTGTAATGTTCTCACAGAGCAGGACAATTCCAGAAACCAGACAAATCCAAGGCCAGAGAGAGAACAGCACTGCAAGGCACAAAGAAGCCCAGGCTGAGCTGCCCTTAAGCCTTGCGGTACTCACTTTTCTCCAGAGATGCAGCCTAAAATTAAGCTCAGGCTGATGACTCAAGACACGAAAATTCGAGGTTAATTCCGACCTGTTTTGCTCTGGCAGAATTCTGTTCAGTCTTCCAAGGCCAAGGATGGAACTGGGATTGGAGTCCTTGCATGTCAGCTGGATTTGCCCTTGCAAGCCTAGTTCATGGCCCCACATGCTCTGCAGAGATGCTGCAGCAGCCAGGCACTGGCTGAACTTTTATAGGTAAAAATCTGCATTTTCCCCATTCCACGTTTCCCTGCTGGCTGTGTGGATGGAACAATAAAGAAATTCCCCTGATGATTCCTTGCCTTCAAGCTTTAGCACACAAAATGCAGCCCTGCCATCAGCCACAAAGTCTTCCTCCATGCCAGAGCCAGACAGTGCTGCCCTCTCTAACAGGATCTTGCCTCCTCCTCCCTTTGCCTGCCTTGAGTACACACCATTTCCTCCTCTGCCATCCGGGCCAACACGCAGCCCCCTCGTGATTCTCAGCCAACACACCTGCTGGTGGCCATGACACTCCTCTGTCTTCCTACTACCCCCTCTAACAACTCCTGCTGTTCTTGCTTCTGGACCTTGGCTCTTTATGTTCTTCACCTTCTCATGCACCTGTTTTTTGTTCCTCCCAGCTGTTAGCATTCCCCACTTTGCTATCCCCACAATTGTGCTGGACTCCTGTAGAACTTCAGGGACTGAGGATAAAACACCCAGGGCTGAGAGGCACTTTATGATGTATATTTACTGCCATAAAATATTTTGCATGGCAGTGACAAGTAGGTTTTCTCAAACTGTCTGTGCACTGAGACTTTTCCTCACCCTAGCTGCCAATAGCAGTTTGACAGGTTTTATTATACTCCATTATTCACAACAAGCCAGGTCGCTGTGCCATATGCTGTCCAGTCCTGCTAAAGCTAACCATGTGCCCATGTTGGCTGCAAACCAAGGCTGGTTAAAACCTGCTCCTTTTTTGCATGCTATTTGTTTTGAAAGAATTGGAGACGGGCTTCACGTCAGATGTTCCAGTGTGTCTTATCACACCACTTTGCTCACCCTCAGCAGCCTAAACACCAAAACAATTGGAAAATTCAGGGATCCTGGTATGGTTTGGACCTAGGGTTCTTCTAGAAACATGTTTCATCAGCTGTTCTGGAGCTGATGGAGTATAAGGCAAGAGAAGAGCCTTAAATGTGTCTGGGGCCACTGGCAGTGTGTTCAGCTTGGAGTTTAGCTTTAGATATGGCTTCAAGCACTGCTTAGTAGGACCCACAGCAAAGAAAAGTGCAATGTTTCTAAGCTGAAACCTGTTTTAGAGGCATTGCAGCTACAGCACTCATTGTGTTTGCATGTGGCTGGACAGACTTCCTAGTGCATTCTCCAAAGCCCAGCCTCCTCCAAGCCTGCACTCACAGCTCCATGGCCCACACAACTTGCTGTTTGTTGCTTTTTAGCTGCTTTTGTTGGTCTGTTTTGTTTGAATGTTTGCTGACTTGCCAAACCCTGCAGTTACCAACATACAGACCCATCTAGAAAGAACATTTATTGTTGCCTTTCAAGTCTGCCAGACTTTGGATCCCTCTCCTACTCATTGTTTGCACTGTTCCTGTTCTCAGATGGATATTTTCTTTCCTCTTGCTGCATCCATTTAGCTGATCCTTCTCGCTGTTCCCACAGCTTTTTCTTCCCAACTCCCCATCAAATAAGCTGATGGCAGAGGCTACTTACAAGTTGACCCATTTCTGGGTATAGCTCTTGTTTCTTTGGGTGTGCTGTCTGCTAGTTCTCCTGCATTGCCTTTGATGGTGTTTTCCGTTTTGGGAAATGAGCAAAAGCTTTCAGTTTTTGCAAAGTGGTGCATTCCTTTCACCCTGTTCCATGTCCATCACTAGCCTGTGATTTCTCTGATCACAATTACCAGTGGTGTGTGGCACTCTAAGGACCAAAGAGAGGTCTTATCTGCCCAACACTGTCCATGTAGTGTCACTGTGATGATACATGTGAATCATGGTGGCAGCCCCAGGCTGGAAACTGTCTCCCATTGCCCACAGTGAAGGCAGACTTAGGTCTGTATTGATAACATGAAGTATGTTTGAATTTAATTATATACCCAGATTTGCACTTGAAACACAGTGTGAGGCCTGATTCTTGCATCTTCTCATAAGGTCCTTGATTTCCATCACATTCTTAATGTATCTCTTTCTAAGAGTCCAGCCATTTGCAGAAATTATCATTTTAATGCTGTGTATCATCACGAATTGTAACAGACTGCATACTCCATTTTTGTTATACAGCCAGCGATCTTCTTGCCACTGTCCTTTTCTCTTCACATTGTCATAAAACATCTATAGATGTTCTTCATTGGCTTTATAGTCAAGGCCAGCAAAACTCAGCTTCATTAGCCTCAAAGACGGCACAAAGGGGTTACTATCTATTTTAGTCTTGGAGGGCTTTCACCTTCTTGAAGTATTTTGATATAGAGCTGGTTAAGGTCTATAATAACCTCTTCATCCTCACATTTGACAAGGATGTTCTGGCATTCTGCCATGATCCCATAAAATAAACAGAGTACTAGCATCTCACACAGCTTTTTCTAGGCTGTCTACCCCAGGCCCAAGGTAAGCTCAGGGCACAGATGGCCGATCTAGACTGAGCTATATCTCTGCCTTATCCTGCCTTACTTGGTGGTTTTCCAGACCTGTGTTGTAACCAGCTTTGTCCTAGCCCTGTCCCATCTCCTACAGCTTCTGACTGAGCTCTCTGAGCTCACTTCATCTTTTGTAGGACCGTCAGTGGACAGTCATTGCTCTGCCCTGCTCCAGAACTGTGAGACCATGTGGATGAAGGTGCTGTTCTGCCTCTGTTGAGGTCACTCCCAGCTTCCTGCCTGCCCTCCTTAGCAGAGCAGCCATCATGCTGCTCCTGGACAGGTATTGTGTTGGTGCTGTCAGGTATGTTCTATTTGGTCAAATCCATAGCAATAAAAAGCAGCCAGCTTTCCAGTTATTATCAGGGGAAATGGCCCAATGTTGTTGTGGTAGATCTAGAAAGACAATTAAGTTATGATGTTTAGAACCTTCAGGGAGATGTTGGTACCCAGGTAACCTCGCTTTAGTACACTGCACACATCAGTACTGAAACTCTGCCTGCTGTTGTGGGTCTGCTCTCGACTATTCTAAAGCATGTTTGTTGCTTTCTTTGAATCTTTCCTGAGATCAGAATGTGTTTAGCTGTTTCAGGCACATAATAGGTTGCTGTTTCTTGTACAGAATAATGCATTTTCTACTATGAATTGCATTTACCTTCCACTGGCCAATGCATAATCAGCACATGGATGTATTTCTCCCAGCTCATTTTCCTGCTTATCATTTTTGTTAGTATTGCATGGCAGCTGGGTCAGCAGTCCAGCAGAAATCAAATTGGTCATTGATCTTAGAGCAGAGTTACTACAATGGTAGCTGAACGGCAGCCTTCAGAGATGTGCCTTGCATATGTGAATCTCCCTGGCTCTGTTGCCACACTACAGAAATCTTTTGCACTGGAAGTCTGTGTCATGTACCTCCCCATCCATTACACAACTGTGCTTTCCTTCTGCAGAAGAGGTCCCACTGGGAAGTGAAATGGTGCTGTTTCTCCAGTATCTTCCACACCTGCCCATGACCTGTATGTTATCCACCTTGTCTCTTAAATTGTTTCTGTGGGATGTGTCCTGGATTATTATTTATTATTTGGCTTTCCTGCTTCATGAAAACTGTTAGCTCTGGCAAATACCCATGTTTTTCTACATCAGCCATTGTTTTGATGCTGCTTTTTGTTCAGGTCAGCAGCCCATGCTACTCCTTCCCTGAGTTTTCCCTGGGTTTGTGTCTTTGGGCAAACTGGAGTTCTCTCAGTCCACAGGTAGGATCACTTGCAGGGATTTTTAGTGAGGCTTACTTGGAGTTTTGTTGTTGTTGATGTTTTTTCTCTGCCCATGTTTATTATGCATGGTATTTTTGTATAAGCACCAATACATTGTAACTTCCCTAAAAGCAGCTCTCTCAGCTCCTATTGCACTGGGCTTACTGTACTCACCAAAGATATTGCAGGCTTCCCATATCATGGGGGTATGGGTGTGTTTACCCACAACAAGTTTATCTCAATCACTACTTAACCTTTTCCTCCGGTGAGATGTGAAAGGGATAGCTTTGACTTCTGTGTCCATGTGCCTCATAACCAATGATGATAAAAAAATCAAAGCAGGAATGCTTCCTTGCAGGCTAGGGCACATAACTTTGAGACTTGAAGCAGACTACCCCTGCACCATTTCTACAAGTTGCTTTCTTTCCATGTAGTCTCATTCTTGCTGTAGATCTCACAGGACTGCAGGCAGTCATCCTCTTCTATATTGCCATAAGCTCACTGGGTAAGAACCAGAAAGGTTCCAGCTATAAAAGAGAAGTCGTCTCCTTATGGATGAAGACGTCTTTTTACAAATAGCATTAAAATACATATGCAAACTGACCTAGCAGTTCCTCCAATATTTCCTTCCCACTTCGACACAGACTGCTACATCAGAAAACATGTCTTTTGCTGGATCCTCAATATCACTCCAAATGCTGCCCAAGGAACTGCGAGCCCTCAGCCCCAAACAACAGATGGATAGGTTTCAAAGGCTGGAGTCTCCACTTTGTCTAGCAGCTATTTTATTAGTGCCAAACAGATGTGTGTGCAAATGCCTCCTGCTGGAAGCAATGCCTTTGATCCATGATATCTAAACTATTCACTGGTGGAAGGAGTCAACAGCCCAGGTTTAATAATGAGTTATTGTTACCCATTTCTTTCTTATTCCCTGGATCCTCTCCAAGATGAACTGATGGTTTTGGTAGATCACTTGACAGACAGAAATAAGACATTGGCAGCTTCTACAAAATATCCCAGGCTACAGAAACAGAAATCTTCAACCTCTGCCCTTCAACCCTCAAGGAAAAATGATGCAACACACTATTGTAAAGGGATCTGAAGATGATCTTGCTTATTAACAGATCACAGATATGTGCCCTAAACCCAATTGATTTCTGACCTTTGTCTGACCATAAATGCTGCCCCTCTTGCCCAGCCCTGGGAAACACCTTGAAGCGATTGACCTTCCCTGCTTATCCACCTGACATGGTGCATTTGCATGAGCTTACAGAGGATTCTCTGCATGTGACACCACTTCTAGGCCAGAAAGAAATGTCTGCTGTGTATTGTGTGACTCCAGAGTGGCAATTCAGACTTGGGAACTCCTACCTCTGTCTTGCTTTGACAAGCAATATTACAGGGTGAGCGATCCAAAGAGCTTGCCCAGTCTCACATACAGGTCAGTGCCTTTGTTTAAACATTCAACACACTTCTTCCAACTGCCTGGCAAAAGGAATGTGTTTGGAGGTGTAAATGATTTTGACAATTCAAGTGTTGTGTGTTAATACACTGATCAAAACGCTGAGAATTTTCAGGTCAGGGCACATCTGTTCATCTCGGCGATCTTGTTAGGAGGTAAACCCTTCTAGCCTGGGAGACACCGAGGAAGCATTGCAGGATTTCTCTGTCTGGCAGGATTCCTTTCCAGCACTAACTAGTGCTGGATCTTCATCACAGAAAGATTCCTGTCAGGGCCTTAAGCACTAAACAGAGACCTCAGCAGATCAGTGTTAAACCAAATGGGACCGAAAAGGCCAGAAGCGCCTCCACGCTGTTTCCCAGCCTCAGCACTGATGAATGGCGAAAGTCGACAACCATTCATCAACATGGCTAAATGAATGCAAGGAGTTTAGACAATGCTAAAAGAAGGAGCAGAGTCATGGGGCCAATCTGCACAGCTATTCTTGCTTATGTGAGCTTTGGGTCAGTTCCCTGCCTGTGCTGCTGATTCATTAGATAAATCTGGGCGCTTCTGAGGCTAACGGGAGGTTTCCTGTTGTCTGACAGGAGTTTGGCTTTAAACTGTCATTGCCTTCCCTGCTCAGGAAATATGGATACTTCTGCTCACTAGGGAAGCTCCCTTTCAGCTTGCACCACCGAGGATGTAACAAAAAGCTAAATCTCCCCGCCTGGGTGCAATGCAGCTTGTCTATCAAGAAATATCCCTGAGAATAAACACTTCTGTTGAGTTGCTGCACTTCATTCCTAACAAAGCAGAACAATTTGCATTACAACTCAGTTGTTTTAGAAGACAATGGGTGAAATCTGGAGCTTGACATTTGGCTTTCACTCAGTCTGTCTTCTGTGGGACTATCGCCAGCTAAAGAAGGGACAGAAGACAGTGTAAGATGCAATGTAGTGCATTTTATTGTGCCATTTGTCCAAAGGCTGCAGAGTGAGTATATTTATAGACTCAGGTAAAGCTCAGGGAAATCAGTTGAAATCTTTGCGTTGACCTTAAGTAGCTTTTGGATCAGTGATAAAATAAGGGAATATGCAGATTCTGGAAAATCCTGACATGCAAGCAAAAATACTACTCTGGTTCCTCTTGGAGGGTATGGGGAAGAATGGAGGCACAGAGGTGAAATTACTTTTCTGGTGCTGCTTGGATAATCTGAGATTGACACTAGATAAATGCATAGATCTTAGAAGTACTGACCATGGTGTGAGGATGTTCAGTTGATGTGAAATGCGATAAACTTCAAAATGCAAATTCAAATTGCTTCAAGAAACTTTTCAATCTAAAAAAATCCCAATGTCTCATATGAATTTAGTGTAGCACGAATTGAGGAAAAATTTCTTTTAATTGGATCTAAAAAACTCTCTTGACTATTCTCTCTTCCATTTCTGCCTTTCCCCTCTTTTGGTGTCTTTGTAGCTGTTATGTTTTATTTATAGATAACTGGAAATGGAACATAAATGATTGCACCTGGAACTCCAAAGAAATCAGCAGTTTATGACTGTATTTAAAATATTCTTGCTTAGAGGCATTAATGATGGATGGGTAGATGGATGGATGGATGGATGGATAGGGTGGCAAAAGGTACATTCTGACACGCGGGGTGAAAATATCTCAGACATGGCCCCAGATTTTCCTGGTTTAAAGAAAAACTAAATCCCCAGACCTGAAATCTAGGAACTGACTTCCTTGAGTGTTTTGGTTTCTGTATAAGATTGACCTGCCTCTGATCACAGCTCTCAATTGACTCAATTGACAAGTCTTTATTGACTTCCAGATAGCTGAAAATATAGATCTTTGTCTGAATTATGGAGTGTGGTTCCTTCTTCTGGTATTAGGAATATAACTTAACTGATCATATATAATGTAACTGGTGATGTAATTTAAGTGGTCATGATGGGCCAGAACATGACAGAGGAGAACACAGGACTCTGGTCAGATGACTAAAGTTACAGCAAGTTTTGAAGAAGGAGGCGTTGCATTTTACCTCAAGTTGCATTCCCTTTCCTGGGAGGTATTTCATCCATGCTGGCTGATTCATAGGTTTCCTGTCCTCCCCACAGGCAAATCTGTGGTTCTCACCAGTTGACTATTTGCTTGTAGGTTTAGCAGTGCATCTCTGCAAAAAAAAAAGTCTCAATTTCCATTTTTGCTTTTTCCCTTTCAGTCTACATAGATATAGATGTAACTGTTCTCACTTAACTTCTTTCTGTTGATTTCTTTATTAGCAAGTATTAAACTATAGAGAAGTTTGTATTGAAGTCCATATGGCACATACGATAAAGATGTTTCAAGTGGCACTGTGGACTAATCACTTCCCAACTGTTCTCCACTCACGAAGAGCAAAAGCAGCTCTGCCTGTATTCTTAGCAAATCTTTCCTTGCTTTTATTGGCAATGCTTCTGTTTTGGCAGCAACCTGTCAAGTTTAGAGCTGGCAACCACAGTTTTTTCGCATTCTCAGATGAAACGTAGGCAACATGTTTTCTATGAAAACACCCTTCCTACTCTTCATTAGTGCTTCCAACATTATTGTTCTTGGTACAGAAAGCAAACATTGGTAGCTTTCCCTCTCCCAGCACTGTAACTTGAATGGAACAGGGCTGAACTGACATGAAGTTTTTTGACTGAGAAAAAATGTTCAGTGAAGAAACAACAATCAAAGTCCCGCTTAGCAAGGCCAGAATGGCTGAGCCTTTTATGCAAGTGCATACCAACTCTAAGAGTTGCAAGCTGGTTTTGAATGAACTGCCAGGTCCACACTGTGTCATGCAGAGATACTTGATTGAGAGTACTGGAAAGGTTACAGTGTCTTAGCTTCACTGCACCATGTTCCATTCATGTCCCATGCATCTCTTTCAGCTCCACAAACTGATCTTTAGAAATACATTTCACAGGAAGCAAAGCAAGTCAAGTCCAGGAAGTCGGGTTTCTTTTTCCACTTGGTATAAAAAACGTGGCATACATCCATACATCCCATACATCCTGAAGCATCAACAGGATCAGGATACTCTCTGATTGAGAAATGAGCTTGTCCGCGTACAATCTTTGTTTAAAACCCATCTAGCTCCCTGTGCATCTCACAAATTATTTAAAATCCAAATCCCTGTAGGGATTTTATTTTAACCTCCTAGATCTCTGTTGTTCTAATGTGTCTACCCTTACTGTGAGTTTTCTACCTTTGCAGGACCCCTCCTTGCAGGAATGTTGCCAGCCCAGTCTTTGCAAAAAGATCTGGGATAGTGGCAGTCCGCTTCACAGCTGTATCTGGAAAAGATCTCATAACATCTTCCAGCACTGCAGCTGACTCCCTGTGCATCTCACAGAGCTTACAAAAATCAGCCTTGCTCATGGCCTCCATTTCCCTAAGACTCCTAAAACTGACTTTTGAATTCTTGCTCCACTCTAGCTCCTAGGGCATCTGGTAATTTAGGGTGGGATTCAGTTCCCCATACTCACACATGAGGATTTAAAAAATAAACTGGGAGGGCAGTGAGGAAGTTAATCTCTGCTGAGAAGCTTGGAGCCCTTTCCCTTGCCCACCCTGGGGTTAGGATGGATATCCCAGCCCCAGTGCAGAGTAACGCAGCTGTTCACACTTGTGCTTCCTTTATCCCTCCAAATGGAGCCTTTGCCCCCTCGACACAACGCACTTCAGTGACTGCAATCATTAAAGGCGTTGGAAATAGGGTCTGAGACTTATGCAAACTCCTGCCTCAGGTGTTGTGACCAACGAACCGATCAAAAATGCCATCTCCTCTTAGAATGTCATCCCTGAATTCATACCCCACGGCAGATCTGTCACACAGTAGCCAAACATGTTAATACAGCTGAAGCCTTTAGGTACACTTGTACCCTCAAAACTCAGTGGAGTTGCTGTCATTCTCCAACTGTTCAGTGGCCTAGATGAAATTAGTTAGAATTGCAGCTGCTAATAAAGACAGTGTATTTCCACCTCAGAAAAAGCACTAGCTCCCTTTGCTACCAGATGTCCTCCTTGGCAGTTTGAGTCAATGAGGAGCTAAGTGATGGAGAATGAACTCAGTCTCCAAGAGAAGTCCTCAGGCCCTGAATGTCAGTCATGGAAACTGAAAATGGAAGTTCTCTATTGCTGCTCACTACTGGGGCTTGGAGTTGATGTCAGTTCCTACTGATGCTGTCTGTCACCAGAATCTAATATAGTTGCTAGTGTGACCTGTCCTCTGCTCAGGAAACTTCTATCCTTGGCTCCACACAAGTGTCCTGGAGATCAGTCTGGAGGTGGATCAGCAGAGCAATCCATCAAGAATTGCAGGGTCTGAGGCCAACTGGCAAGTACGGCTTGCGGATAACCAGATTTTGGGGAGAAGAAATGCGTATCCTACCTTATCTGCCTGCTTGTTACTACCAGAAAGAATTAGACTGGGAGACCAAACTCAGCTGGATGGATTGTTCTCACAGGCCAGAGTTCCCACAGAAGGGAAATCAAGCAGGAACACTGCCTGCAACCTTTTCTGAGTAGTCTGTAGATACGAAAGCTCTGCATAGCTTGAATTCAGCACCACTGCCACCTTTAGCAGCAAAAGTGCTCTCCAGCTTTTACTTCATTTATATCAACAGTCCTAAATCAGACTGCTCCAAACAACCAGCTCTGGACTGAAAGAAGTGCTTTGGGAGCTGGTTACAGAAAATCACACATCTGAGAACCTTTTATGCACTTTTTCCCTGCATTTCCAGCTGAGCAGCTTTCCCAGTTAGTTCTTCCTCTGTGCACTGTCCCAAAAGAATAGCAGATGTAACAAAGTAGACAGTCTCAGAGTTGGGGCTGTTCAGCCTGGAGAGGAAAATGCTTTGGGGAGACCTTATAGCACCTTCCACTACCTGATAAAAGGGGCCTAAAAGAGAGTCAGAGAGGGTCTTTTCACAAGCGCATGCAGTGAAAAGCCAAGGGAGAATGGCTTTAGTCTGAAGGAAGAGAGATTTAGATTGCATATTAGGAAGCAATTCTTTACTCTCAGGGTGGTGAGGCACAGGAGATGGGATGGGGCATCCAGAGAAGTTGCGGATGTCCCATCCCTGGAAATTTTCAAGGTTGGGTTGGGTGAAGCTCTGACTATCCTGGTCTAATGGAAGACCATGATGGGGGGTTGGAACTAAATGATCTCCAAGGTCCTTTCCAAACTAAACCACTCTACGATTCTGTGAAAGTTTAGAGAACTACAAGTAGCATGGAAGATGCAAAATCTCCTCCAATTTCACCAAATTAAGAACAACGCATTGGCAGGTGGTGGGTGTCAAGATAACAACAGGAGGTCCGCTTTCAAAGGACATGCAGTTACACGATGGAAATCCTTGCTACAAGACACAGTGAACAAAAGAGTGGGCAGGACTGGAAATGGGGGGACTTCCAAAGGGGACTGGACAATGGGAGAGAACCTATCCAGACCTACTAGCCATGAAGGCATTGGTTGTGGCTGAATCAGCCACACATTGCAAGAAGAGTGGGAAAGGGGCCTGGGAAATCTTGGAGTATACTTTCCACCTTCCCTATAGTCTTCCCTTGATATCTGCAACTCATCAGTGGTAGAGACAGGACTGATCTTTGTTGAGACACACTACAGCTACTTCTGTATGAGGTGCATACTAATGATACTGGCAAGGGTCAATGGGACTAGTCAGGTCTTAGAACGAGCTCATTTCAAAGTCAGACAGTCCACCGTGGTCAGCATAGGTAGAGTGGGCTTTCCCTGTGGCCATAAAACACTTATAGGAAATTAGTCCATGGCCTTTGACTCTGGATTGAAGAAGACATCCAAACACACCCTCACAGAGCTATGTAACAACTTTTACTGAAATCCACCCAGAACAGCAACATGATGTTTTGGAGAGGCATCCACTCCAACAGACCTACAGAGTACAGAAACTGTCCTGGAATGAATGCAGCAGAATCACCAAGTTTGTTCAGGGAATCACCCCAAAATTTTCATGATAGAAATACTAGTGAAAATAGGATCTCCCTTTCCTTTATCATAAAAATCCAGAAAGACTGGAAATGTGGTTGCCTCTTGCTGAATATATTTTGAATTCCTCTAGAACGCATTGATTCAGAAGATCATGTATTTTTAATGTGGAGAAATCCTTCTCTATTTGGAGGAAAAGGATGACTCTGAGATTTTAGCATTATCCAGATTTTCTAAAAAGTCTTTGAGTTTGCTGCATAAGACTTGGATTCCATCATTTCAGTTTTCTAAAAGGATTTCTCCCATTCAGCCTACACTAACTCTAGACAAATTTCCTTCTGTGCAGTAGCCCAGAGACTCAAAAATGTATGAAACCACCACATGCATTTACCTCCAGGAATTCAGCTATGTGATTTAGACTTGAGAAGGGTCTCATTCTGCCCTTCTCCTAGGTTTTGCCAAGGTAGACAAATTTTGCAGTTACTCTGTACCTGATAGGGCAGTTTAAAACACCCCAGCAGTCTGGAAAATGTGACCATCATGGCCAAGAGACAATATACTGGTAAGACTGGTACTTATCGTTGCCATGTTGAGGAAGTCAACCCTTTGTAGAGCAGCTGCTGCTCTCACCTCTGGTAGAGAAATGTTCTTTGGCTTTTGTTGCATATTACAGCTCCATGCTGGTATAGTGTGATGTAGTGATGGGCACAGCAGCTAATAGTCATAGCAATTAAGAACTAGATCTTTACAAGTCTGAATGGCAAATTTGCATATCTTTTGCCAGAAACATCCGACGAGACCGCTTTCATATTCTGACAAAGATTAATCCCGGCTACAGCATCCAACCCCAGATTTCAGCCGTGCCTTATTTAAATAGCACATTTAAGCAGCAAGATGTGCAAGTTGCTGTCATGCCCTATGCTTCAGGAGACACGCCAAGAGGGCTGATGCTCGAGTGCCGCCCTGCATAAGCGGCTCGCACGGAACTAATTAGCCGCGATGCAAACCCCGNCCCCCTGCGGGCCCCCGCCGGCAACGCAGCCGCTCTTTGTTCCCGGCGCGCAGGGAACCTCCGCCAGCTGTTCATTTATTGATGGGTTTTGTCCCGTCCTGAAAAGAGATTTAGGCATCTTCCTCGGTTCCTGCCGTCTGTTGGGTGGAAGGGTTCCGCCCTCCCATTTGTTTCACTCGCGTCGGGCCAGAGCGGGGGCCGGGAGGGAGCATCTGACTACAGAGAGGCTCCCTTTTGCCTGCTTCCCACCCTGGTCTTTTCCCCTAAGGGCCAGTTGCCGAGGGTGCCGAGCAGAAACGTGAGAAACGTGGCACCAGGGTAGATTTAGATTCGTTATTAGGAAAAAATTCTTCAATGAAAGGGTGGTCAGGCATTGGAATAGGCTTCCCAGACACCTGGAAGTGTTCAAAACCATCTAGAAGTGGCACTTGGGGACATGGCCTTGTGGTGAAGATGGTGATGCTGGGCTAATGGTTGGACTCAATGATCTCAGAGGTCTTTTCCAACCTTAACAGTTCTATGATGCTATAAAACTGTGCCCTGTGTGTCTTTTTTTTAACCCATAAATGAACTGTGATGTCAGAACACAAGGATGACTTTAAATCTCCTTTTTCCTTGGGTAATGGGAAGTACTGGGATTCTCTTTTTCCACTGCCTAGCTGCATAAGTTTCAAAAGTGTTCTTTGCTGCAAAGCCCAGATTGTATCACTGTCCATTCCCTGGTATCATTGAGTGAGGGTCTTCCCATGCAGACATCTTTTGTAGATGCTCTACAAGATCACTTTGAGAACTACAGTTCTTCGGAAAAACAAAGTCCACAAGACCTTTGTGTCTTTGGAACTCTCCCAAGGTGCAAATCTGTTTGCTGGAGAAATGCCCTACTACTACCACCTGTAAAAAAACCTCTTTGTGGAATTCTGGTTATTCACATAATGATTATCTCCCAACTCCTATGTCTACAGCTAAATATACAGAATCCCATCATCCATGGCTGCTTCCTCTGTTTTGTGCAGAAGCCTAAGGTACACCTGCACGGTTCCTTAGATCATACTTTGGATAGCCCTGAGCTAGTGCCAGTCAGAGCCTGGCAGTCCATATAGCACAGTCTATGCCTGCCCATCAGGTCCAAAAAGCATGGCCTCATCAGACTTTCCATGGTGCCACTGCAGTGCTCCTAGGTCTCCAAACTTCGGAAAATTTTGACTATTAGTTTCTACCTTATACTCAGCAGCACTTGCCTGCTGTCTGGCTGTCTGCACACCTTCACCCCTTTTTGAGGGGTGTTCCTAAATTATCACACTTCTTTTGCAAGAGCAGGACAGGAACAAAAGCCTTATTTTTCAGTTTGGAGTTGCCGTTTAAAGATAAGTTACTCCTGTGATAACCTGCAGCAGTAGTGATTAAGAAATTTAATGGAGAGGTCAAACATACTGAGAAGAATACTGGTACTGCACTACATGGCACACCTGGGACAGAAATAGCTGCTGAAATCCATGAGGTTATCCTTACTTTTTGCATTTTGAGGGAATTGTAAAAAAGCTATCACTTGCCGAATGCCCCCTCTGCCTCCAATCCAGAGTGCTGTTGCCTCTGCCAGACAAACCACCTGTAAGTGCTTCTGCTTACTTCTGTGGGATCTTCACCAATCTCCAGAGCAAGAGACATGGTCCAAACAAGTCTTTTGCATGCTGGTGATATGGCAGAGAATGAATGGTGTAAATGTCAAGATTATGAGCAGTACTGCAGCCAAATGATGACTGCTTGGAAAGAAAAGAGCCTACAGAGAACACATGGGTTCTCTCAAAGGCAGTGCAGCTCAACTGTTCAAGAGAGCCATTTAGAGGTACAAGCATTCACCTTTATGTTCGACATTGTTATCTCTGTCCCAGTCACTGCTGGGAGGCCACAGAGGCCAATTTTTCTTAAGGCTACCTTGCTTTTTCTTCTTCTTTTTTTTTTTTAATGCCTAAGATTGTAGAATGTTTAAGCATGGAGTTGTGCTTCATAAACTCCTTTGCTCAACCTGAAACCCCTGACAGTGTTTGTGATGAAAGCAGAGCTCCCACCTCAGGACACACACTGCAGGCAATGTCCAAGTGATGGGAAACTGAGCAGGATTGAGAGTTACAGAGGCTGCTGGCCACGAAGGTGTTGGTCACAGATGTGCACTTTGGGGCGTGACCAGGGGAGACATCCTGAGAGCAACTACCCACTGCCAGAGATACATGATATGTGACAAAGCTCAGATTTCTCAGGAACCTGAACTGGAGCTGTTTTGCAACAGACAACTGCCCATCTAGGAAGGGATAGGGAATCAGCTTTTAACATCATTCACAGTTCAGACAGAAATTCAGTATCCCCAAGCCTCATCTAAAATTGAAAAGTGCCTCCAAAGGAATTGTTTGTTGCTTTGTTTGCAAAAAGTGCAAACAACACATCAGAGAAGCAAAAATGCCTTGGTGGATTGTTTGGCTGCACACTTAGTCAGGGTATATTGTAATGAGCCATATGCTAGCTTTGCATAGTATTATGGGGTAAGCCAGCTGCAACGAGCAGCTGATTAGTCTGGTTGGAAAAAATCTTCATTTTCCGTAACAGGGGGCCAGCAAAGGCAAGCATTCTGGCAGATACTGTCAACCCTCTGCTCCTGTCATCGTGCTGTAGACCAGATGAAGTTAAGAGATCAAGAGAACCTCTGCTTTATTTTCACCCTAAAGGAGGGACCCCTTCTTAGCCCTGAGCTTGTTTAATAGTAACATGTTATATGAATAACAACCCTTTTATATCCTTGTGGAAGAGATTTCCACCACTCTTCCCACAGCTGCCATTCTCACTGCTGCAGTCAGACCTCAGTCTTTTGCCATTCAGTGTTCAGCATTCGGCTCAGCTGATGTGGTGGAAACCTCCTGTGAGGTAGGGGGCTGGAGGCCACGAGGGGATGGGAACCTGATGAAGTGCAAGATCACAAAAGTGGCAACAGGACTGCAAATGTCCTTTCTAGCCCAAATGCTATCTCTTGCTATGGCCAAAAGATAATGCCTACACAGGAGTATCACAAAAGAGGATAAATATTTCCTTCAGGTATCAGCTTTAAACAATTTGTCTCCGGGGCACTTTTCAGAGTCACTTTTAAGACAAACCTCAGAGGAATTTTATACTTGTTGGTACTTGTTGGTCCTTCACTTGAAGCCACTTATCTTCTGTCCTCTACAGCAGCCTAGCTACAGAGTTTCATATCTAACCACAATATCCACTCATGGATGACCTGGAACTTCCTCCATCAGGAACAGAACTTCTTTAGATCTCATCTGTGCCAACTACTGAATCAACGATTTGTGTGGACACCTTTGAATGGGTAAGAAATCCCCAGCCAGAAGGTGGGAACATCAAAAGTTCTTTTAAGGTCTTTTTAAAAGCTATTATTGCTTGTGTTTCCAAAGAAAAATTACTGGCCATTATCAGAATCTACTACAAATGAATATAGCAAATCTGAAAACACAACATCAGTGAACTAGAATGAGCTTTTAGCTCTAAAGCTCTAAGATATCCGATTTAATTTTTGTTTGTTTGTTTGGATTTTTGTTTTGGTTTTGGTTTGGTTTTGTTTTTTGGTGGTGTGTGTTTGTTTGTTTGTTTGTTTGTTTCTCAGACAGGAACATAGCTTAGGGTTATCCCTTTGCACTTACATATATCTAGTACTTTGAATGCTCGGGGTCATCATTGCACACAGACAGAAAAGGGCAGAGTGTATCTGGAGCTACTATTTCAGAAAGGCTGAAAAAGAAGCTACACAGCTGTCTCCGTTTTGGGTTGCCCAGATGAATTTAATGTGTAAGCCTCTAATGGCAACAAACCCATGAAGCAGTAGTAACAGAGTGAGGGTTGGGAGCGATGTGGAAAAACCTAGGGGGCATCATATTTATGGCTGAGTAAGAAGCCTGATTTTCTCTCATTAAAAGAAAAAATCCCCACAGACAGGATTATTAAGAGTATTCTTATTTGACATGGTTATTAAAAAGAGGAGCAGGCAAATTGTACATTAATGAACTTCACAGACAATAGTTCTCTGGGAAGATCTGAGGGCTCCAGCAAGGATAGATCATTGGCTAAGAGGAGTGCAGTGCTATTATTGACTGAAACCTCTAAACATTGTATCCAATCCTCTCCAAAAACACTGACCTCCAAAGCCACTGGGACAGTGGCTTATCATTGCCAGTGAGTTTTTTTAACTTGTCCCCATTGCCTCTTGTCCTGTTGGAAGGCAGCACTGAGAAGAGCCTGTGCTCCTCTTCATTCCCTTCCATCAGGTTATTTACACACATTATGAAGTTCTTCCCTGAGCCTTCTTAGCTTTAGCCTAGACAATGCCAGCTCTTAGCCTCTCCTAACAAACAGATGATCCAGTCCCTTAATCACCTTCATGGCTCTCTGCTGGACTCAGTTTGGGAAGCAGCAGCACAAGAGGAGCTGCCTGACAAACAGCTCCCTGACAGCTGTTTTCCCCAGGCACAGGGCATTGGTGCATGGTGTTGATATGTGTAAGGCCAATGCTGTAACTTCACTATGGTTGGGACTAGAAGCTGCAGGAGTCAGAGGTGTTATCTCAGCAGAGGCATGGCAGGAGCAGAGCAGAAGCATCATCCCGAAGGCAGCAGCCCATGGAGGTGAATACAGAAAGCTGACAGTTTTTAATTGCTGCCCATATAGAGGCAGAGGTTGGAGCTTGGGTGGCTGCAAGCAAGCAGGGAGCATAGGGAGGAGACCCTCCAGGCAGGAGTGCTGGCGGTCCCAAGTGAGACAGAGATGAGAAGTGCCTGGAAATGCATGGTGCACACAGCAGTTTGGGAGGCAGTACAACCCTGATGGGGAGCCACACACCTCCTTCACTAGGGTCTGTTCACCTTAGCTCAAGAGTCAAGGAGGAGCTGGGTGTTGATGGTAAAGCTCCCTGTTGCTGGACAAGCTGGGATAAAGCTGTGGTTGCCACAGAGTGTGGCCGAACTGGTGAGAGTGGGAAGGATGCAGGGGAGGTGAGTGCAGAGTTCCCAAACACAAGGACATGTCCTCCACATCTCAGCTGAGCAATAAAATGAGACAAGTGCAGTTGGGTGAACAGCAGAAAGGTCCTGACATTTCAGAAATCCTTTGCTGTTTTGCCTTTAATCAATCTGTACTAAGCCTCAAATATGAAAAGAAGTGCTTAGAGCAAAGGTGAATTTCATTTTAAGAGTAAATTGCTTTGATGATTGTCGTTTTGCCAAGATTTTTTCAGCACAGAAATGGTATTATTTCCCAGGCTCCTGGCATGGTCCTAAAGGTCACAGCTCAGGACAACTCTTCATTTCTATTGTTCATACAATAAAAGCTACAAGCATAAAGATGTTGCTGCTGCTTCTCGGTACCACTAGGTAAAAAGAGTCTCAACAATCTAAGTTGTTTCGTGTTCCTGAAGCTCTATTGTAAAGGTGTAATGAAAATGGACCATGAAAAGCTCATTGCTATTTTGGAAGTTGACTATTACACTTGTATTTATCTCCTTTCCCTTCTCTATGCAGTAGAGTTCATGCTGCTTCCCAAACCAGTCCCATTACTTCTAAGTGAGAACTTCTACCCCACCTTCACAATGAAGGCTCTCAAAATCCTTTTAATGAAATACACTACAACTACAGTTTTGTGGAGACTGGTGTAATAGAGAGAGGCATGTCCTCACCAGCCATTAAATGAAGAACAGTGAGGTTTGTGCGGGTCCAGAACTGACCTCTAGTGGCACCTACACGCCTTATGTCAGATTCGTTGGTTTTATTTTTTTTTCCTCCCCAACTATCGGCAGGCGGGCTATGAAGTATCATTACAGAATATTCCACAGCTGAGGTGTTGTGAGCATTTTGGGGTCCGCTGTGAACTGATGAACTTAAGCAGCGTGCACTATTGTGGGTACAGCTTCCCAGGCAGAGATCGCCCTGTTCAGTACGCTGCAAACCCGCTGAGCCCGCAGTGACTTCACCGTGCTTTGTTGGATGAAACTGGACGATGGGAGCCCAGCTGCTGCATGGACAATGCCATAAAATCCGGACCACCTCGCCAGCATGGACCCAGTGAAGCCTTCTCGCCCAGCCCGCAGGGCCAGCCTGCTGCCCTGGTCTAACCAAGGGTCCAGAGGCAACACCTCTGTGCCCTTTTCCCTTCCCAAGATGTATCCCCATCCCCAGGTGTGACCTCCGGAGGCACATCCCCCCTGCACCTCGCGCCCACCTCCCCAGCGCCGAGCCCGCGAGGGACTGTGAGGGACTCGGCCGAGGCGCTGCCTGCCCGACAGCGCTCACACAGCCCCTCACAGCCCCTCACAGACCCCTCACGGATCCCTCACAGCCCCTCACAGCCCCCATCCCAAACCACGGAACCCCGGGCCCTGCGCCTGCGCTGGGGCTGAGCGCGTTTCCGCTTCCCCGGCGGCCGCCCGGGAAAGAGGGAGGCGGCCGCATCCCGGCTGCGCTCCCCGGAACCTGCGCAAGAGCACCGCATCGCGCCTCCCGCCCTTCCCTTCCCTCCTCCTCCTCCTCCTCCGTCTCCTGCTCCAGCTCAGCGAGGGCCCGGCCGCCGCTCCGCGCCCCGCCCCGCCCCGGGGATGCGCTGCTCGGCGGCCGCTCGTAGGAGCTGTGCGGCGGGTGGGGAGCGGGATGGAGGTGGAGGAGGCGTTCCCGCTGGTGGGGCAGATGGGCCCTTACCAGGTGTACCTGTGCGTCCTGCTGGCCGTGCTCCTCCAGGTGAGAGGCCGTTCTTCCCGCCCGCTCTTGTCCCCAGGAGGAAGCAGTGCCGGGAGGGGGATGCTCTGGGTGCGGCGGACAGCTGTTCCCAAAGTGTCATTCCAGGGTGATGTCCCTGCGGTGAGTGCAGTCCCGTGCCAGAAGGCTGGTGTGGGAGGGCTTCTGCTGAGGGCTGCTGGTGGCACTAACAAGTTTTCCTTTCTGGGTCTGTACTGCAGCAGCGTGCTGCGCTCCTGGGACACAGGTGACCTCTGCCCAAAGGCAGCGCTCAGTTCTGTGGAGTGAATTTGGGGCAAGCAGCTGATGCTCTCTGCGCTGCATTGCCTGAGCAGTAACACCTTGTGTCACTCGTGGAGCACATTAAGAGCTGGTCAGGTGAAGGGCTGGCTGAGGTTAAACTGAGGTTTCTGTGACCTGGACTGGAAGACGTGGACTTCTGTAAGAGGCTTTGCTGGGAATCCTGCATAACCAAGAGTTAATGGGCTGGACTGGGAATTTCTGAGCGGGATGTGGCTTGATTGTCACTGATAAAGTGACAGGTGGCAGAAGTCAGAAGTACAGAAGCTCTCATGTAACCAGCTGACAGGTGATGATTGCTTATGGTGCCTTGATCTGCCCTGGCTTACCTCACAGAATACAGTGGCAGTGTCTCCACTAGGTATTTGGATGAGGCCTTGCGTTTTGTGTAGTCAAATTTGTGAGATACAAAGCTGGAACGCTCTTAAGTTTTGTGATAAAAGTGAAGTCCAAAATAACAGTAGAGTGCTACATGGGAACACTCTTCTAGTGCTCTAGAAGAGACAGACTCTCTCTGGAGAGTTTCAGAGACTGCATGAGCAAGTGATGTGCTCTGCAGCCATGTTTGTCACTTTTCAATTTTGCTTCATCTTTATGCATGTTCCTGTGAGGACAGGAAAGGAAGACAAGAGTAATACATGTACTGTCACAGTCAGGCATAGGACTGAAGGATGGTTTGAATGTGACAGAAGTCTGCTTTACCCCATGTTAGCATCAAAAACTTCATTGTCATGAATTCAGCTAGACTGACAAGTGCTGGATTACTTCCACTGTGGAAATTTAATAGTTGCAGGAAGGAAGAGGGGAAGTTAAATGTCCTCCCTCCTCTGCTGATCCATATTTTGTACTAATCAAGAACTCCCAGTCATGAGGTGCGAGACTGAATATGGCTTCTCCTGACAACCCCTACTTCCCTACTGACTAAATTATTAAGAAGCTTTATGAGATGACCAAAGAAAATTCAGATGCCCAGTCCTGTTGGATGGGAGCTCTATACTTGGTTGCAAAGTTATGATGATAAACAGCAAAAGCTTTGTAGGTTTCTATTTCCTTGTACTGTTTTTCTTCCCCTCTTATTTTAATACTGATTTAGCGGATTAATTCCTTAAAATTAGATGTTGCTTGTTCTGCTGGGCAGCTGGCTAGGAAATGGATATGTTCACTGAAGATTAAGAATTAAGGAAGCAATAGCTCCTTCTTCCAGTGCTGGTTGTGTTCTGGAATGAACTGCAAACCCCAACAAGTGCTCTGTGTTTCCAGAACTTTTAGGATGGTTCATCTGTTCTGTATTGTTTGTGTTCGTTTGTTTTGTTTTTAATGGATTAACTTGCATTTCTCATGGGAGAAGTAAACAGAAGGATCTTTGCAAATCCTGGAACTAATTCCGAAATAACTAAAGAAGAAATGATAACAGGTTTGCAGGTCTGTTTTTCTTCTCACGGTATCTTTAATTCTTGAACTGTACCAATGAGTATCATCCTCTGACTGGTAGGTTTTCTTTACTTCAGATCATGCAGGCACAGTAGTCTGTAAGGAGTTTAGATGGTGGTTGTCTTTTAGAAGCTGGTTGTCTTTCAGCTCATGAGTAGATGTGGACTTATTCAGCTCCTTCCTGCTTGGGTGGTTGATTGCTTTTTGTGTTCCTTTATTGGTGCCAAGTTACATAATGTGTCACTGGGATGTGCAAGAGCAAGACTGAAGGCAGGTTCCACGACTGGTGTTAGTCTTTTATCTGGTTTATCGTCGACCTTTGGAGGATGGACCCAAAGGCAAGTAATGTATCTTGTGTGTGTGATGTAGAATGTAGATCTGGGTAATCATGTGCTCCTGTAGTGGATTAGATGCAGCACATGGCAGCAGAATGAGAACTCCTGGTAGCCTATATCACTGGCTGTGCCATGATTATTCCATTTTATTGCTAGTTTCCCTGTCCCTTTCCATGTGCTCCCTCAGTTGGCCTATATTTTTGTGTTGGCCTGTTTGTACAAAAAATATTTCTGCATTCTTAAAGGTAAAAATACCCTATGGGTGAAAAATGTTTGTCTGCTGTGTCAAGTCCCTTCATCTTTATTGCCAATATCCAGAGCTTAGACTTTGTGCTTTCCCTTCCCAGGTAAGATTCCCAGCAGGTGTGCTTTCTTTCCTTGTAGGCTTTTATGCTTTTTCATCTCTGCATGTTACTGATCTCTGAGTTTCATACTTTGTAAGTACTTTCCTTCATTCTAGTGTTGTTTTTTCAATATAAATTTCTACAGTAAGCTACTTCCACCGTGTAGCCTTAGTGATACACCACTGTATCTGGTCTGTGAATTCTGATTGCAGACATAGTTTAGCTCACAGACCTTCTTTGAGTTAAGCTCTACCAAACACTTCTGTAGGGGTGAGACTTTCATGAGTCATTTTTCAAGTGGTCTTGAGTGAACTGGTACTTGATATGTGGAATGAGCTTACTGACATTCTGGCAAAAACCTCCAGGTTGTTTGTAATTAGAAAAATGTTTTTCTGTGTTATTAGTGTAAAACTAGATTAAGTATAAGTCTTGTGGGCTCCTTCTTTCATCTTCCCTAATTTCTGTTATTCCTCTGCTACCTGCTGCAGTTATTCATTAACCTGCTGAGCTGTTACTGTATGAAGGTATGCCTGGCTTATTCACTACCAAGGTCATAGGAATTTGGAAGATTTTTAGACCTGTTCTGGAGCAATGGTTGCTAACATTATAATGTACTGACTACAGCTAATGTAGAAAAATGTTTTTCCAGATGACATGGAATTACAGAAAGACTGGACTTACCTGAAGAATGTGAAGATTGACTAATGATGTGAAATAAGGGTTGGATTAGTGTTGCATTTCTAGTATATCTTTAGGAAAGTGAGGAAGAAACAAAGGGAGCTGATAACTCTTAAAATACTTAGGTCTTTATTTTGAGCTAAAAGCGAGTATTTGACACCTGTTAATTACTGAAAATGTTGTCACAACCTTTTGAGGAAATTATATGGAAGTATTATTAAAGAATAGTCTTTTGGTGTTTGTTTAGTGTGTGTAGAAGCATGAGACAAAATCCCACACCTTGATCAGATACTTGAGAGCATACAAGCATACTTAAAAATAAAAGGTTTCTTTGTCTCTTGTGGTTCAACATATGTGGTTGAACAAGTCTGGCCTGTGCCAGTGAATCGGAGCTACAGGATTTCCCAAGCCTCAACTGAGAATGGAAATTTGGTCTTACTGTATCTCAACAAAAAGCCTTTAAAAAACATGCTAAAATTTAAAAGGGAGCTCTTGTTTGCACAGCTGAAAAAGGCTTTGTTTTAAGATGAGTAATGTGCATTGCACAGTAATATGAATAATTGCCAAGGGTGGTTGTTCCCAGCCATCTTAGGAACTCCTTACTAACTGAAAGAAGGATGTAAAAACAGTTAAGATAGTTACATCAAGTTGCTTGAATTCTACCTTTGCCTTAAACTGTGATGCAGTGCAGCTGTAATGAGTGGTGCTGCTAACATAACGTTACTGTTGACAGTATCATGTATGACTTCTGTCATTACAAGATCCCAGTGCAGAAAGATGGTCTTTAATCATCCCATCTGCACAAATGTTTTGAGGGAAAACACATTCTTGGGCATGTGGGTTAAGTAAGGCAGGCTCATTCCAAATCTCTAGAAATAATTCAGAAGAAATAGTGTCTGTCTTCAGACAGGATGCAGATGTGATCCGCTATTGTAGCCTTGCTTAACTGTTTCTTGACATTTCTTATCTATGCCCTGTACATACTCTACCTCTTTGAATGCCATGAGACATCACTCTGTAGTTGCAATGACATAATGAAATAATTTGTCAGTGAATCTTCTTTCAGTACTTATATTTGCTTGAATGTTTTAAACTTTTCTTTGAACCAGCCAGAGTTGATCATATATTGAACAACTTATTCCCAGTCCTTGATGATATGTACTATTTGGACTTTATCTGAATAGGAGGAGCAAAACAAATTGGAAATGTAATGAACAATTTAAAATTAAGAAAGGAGAGGGATATTTCACAAATTGCATTACAACTCTGGTATAATGTGCTGCAGTTGTTCAGGGCCATCATGACAGATAGGGTGTTTACCCAGAGTTGCACTGTAACTTGGGCAAGCTCAAGTACAAATGTCTGTAAGGTAAGTGAGCAAGGTGTCAGATATAAAAAGGATTTTCAAAATTTCTGTCTAATCTTTTTTGAGTTTGATTATCTCAGTGTTTAGGGTTTTTTCTCTGTGTGGGAGAAGTATGACTTTTAAGTCTCTCTGATTCTCAATAAAGCAGTTGCAGAATGTGTGTCAGACATGTGCAGCCACTTCCGTGGAGGAGAGGTTTCAATTGTGATATGAATACAAACATAAAAAGTAGGGACCAAAATGTTTTTCTTGAGGAAAGCTTTGTATTCCCACATCTTTTTGTGCATTGTCTCTTACTCAGAACATGCTTATGCTGAACAATGGTGTTGCTTTCTATGTAAGTATGTTGAAGGCTTTTAGAGTACTTGCATCACTGAATATAAATCCTTGTTCTGGTATAGCATACTCCTGCTTGGGAGGACAAATAAATGAGGTGGGTATGAGTATGTAAGCTATTAATGCATAAAGATGTGCTGCTACTCATTTAGCTAAGAATATTTCCATCTGAAAGTTGATGAAACTTCTAAGTGAAGACAAATCCTACCAATAACTTTAATTGGGTGGAGGAAATCTTTCAAGAAAAAATGGTAGTTCTTTATTTACATGTGACATTTGATTTCATTGGTGTTAACCAACAACCTTTGGTCTCTTAGTCGTTCTTTCAGATCCATAACTAACTTCCTTAAAAGAGACAAGCACCTGCCTTTAATGATATTACATTTATAACCTTAAAAACACGAATGCAGATGCAGATATAGTGGTATTTTCTGCAGAAAACCTGAAATAACAATGCTGGGCTGGGACATGCCTTATTAGCAGTGGGGTCCTTAACTCTTAGATACAGTGCAGAACGCTAGATCTTAACTATTGCTTCCTTACTGATTAATTTTAAAAAGCTAACTTGCTTCTGTTTGGTTTTTTTTGAAAAGAATCTCTATTGGAGAGAAGTTAGGAATACGTAATCAGCTGCTTACATCTTCATCTTCCCTTGAAGTTATGTTGTGTCTTAATCAAACCCGTGCATCATTCACATACATTTGTCTGCAAGAGTATGGTCAGAGCAAGCTTGAGGTAGAGAAGAAATGTGAGCCATAACTTCAAGACCTTCCCTTCTTTAGCTGTATCTGAACTGCAAAGCACATGCAATTGAGCTCATATTTAGATGTTTTTAAGTGCCATTTACAGTTGCTGGATGTTCTTGCTCTTCCAATGATCACAACATTCACTCTGACACTAAACCACACATTCTGTGCATCTGTCTATGTGTATAAACACCTCAGCTTCTGCAATCTAACTTACAAGGCTGACTGCAGCTTCTGTGCAGTTCAGTCCTAGAAGGTGCCTGTTCAGCGTGCTGTTGTAAAGACCTTAACAGAGCTACTGCTGATGGGCATAGCAAGAAGCTTGAGTTTTGGGAGAGGCACAGAGCAGACATTCTGAAGACTTACCAACAGAGGGAAGGTAGCAAGAGTATTCTGCCTGTTTTAAAAAAATCANTTTTTTTTTTTTTTTAGAAATGTGGCTACATAATGTGTAGAGTGAAGTTGTCAGAAGGAACTTGCTCTGGGGCTCTTTACTCGAGCTGTGATTTTTGCAAAGTCTTTTTAACAACAGGGAATGGAAGGTACCTGCAGGCACTATGTCAATAGTGATTGTCATCTTTGTATGGGCTGTGGGTAAAATGTATTGGGAGATGTTTTCAGATTATTAATAATAAAGTTGTTATTACATAGAATGTTTGGTGCAGTGGGATGATATTTGGACTCAGTGGGAGCTGAAGCAATCCCGTCTTCTGCTATTTGTCTTTCAGCCTGACAAACAACAATCCATCTAGCCAGTCTGTCCTCTGAGCACCCTTGAAGAGCAGCCTGGGAGTTAACAGCCATAATTCTACTCGGTAGCAAACACTATGGGTTAAAAATATTTGCATTATGACACATTATCTCCTCTTCCTTCTTTCCTGCCCCTGTGTACTCATAGTCTCTAACTTCCCATGTTTTGTAGGCAATAAATTGCCTGTGTTTTTCCACTAGCAATATCAAGGCACTCCTCATTGACACATCTCCGTTTTAGAGGCTCTAAATTCCTTTCCTCTTGGGTGAGAGAATTAGTAGGTGTGTAATTGAACTCAGAATAGTTGTTTCCCACTTTCATGAGAAAGTTGCTCTTAATTTCTGACATAGATAAAGTTTTATGTTCTCAAATGCCTTTGTTACTTTAACTGGAGTAGTTAATATAACTACTTCTTTATGATAGTGCTTCTTGTGTATTGTTTGCATTAAGCAAAACCTGTTTGCTTTTTCCAAGTGTTATCCCAGCGGGACTGGAGTCCCTCTGGAGCAATAACATCTGTTTTCTAGGTCTTGTCTGTTTACAGTATGATCTCTGACTAAGTTTGCAGTTTAACCTGGTTAAACATTCCGTTCACTGGGTCATTTTCCTAATCATGGTGGGCTCAGGGTGAAAGGGTGTTAAGAATTTGCCTTGGGAGGCTCGATGAAGGTTTTGAGATCCTCATATAAGGAAAGATGGAGAGAGTTGTGTGTATAGCTTACAAAACTTTGTGGTGTGATGTTCAGTTAGTGGTGTCTTAAAAATACATAAATACAAGAGTTCTTTAATATCTTTCAATGTGTAGACCCCTGACAGACTTCTTCCTGAAGAGGTTATGCCCTTTTACAGTAAATTTAAGAGTGCTGACACAGTTTTGTAATTATTAATTATTTTTCTGAGCACTTTAAAGAAATACTTCAGGGAATTCTGAGGCCTGTAAGCTGAAAATCAGTGGTTTAGCAAGTTCCACGTTGAAACTGGAAAAATAGATTTTTTCAGTTCTGGAGTATCATGTTGCACTGAAATAGTAGTAAACAGAAGAGATTTTTCAGTTTAAAAAACCCCATAAACAAAACACAAGTAGATCTAATTGCTTACCCTCAGACAGATCCTTAGAGTGAATAAAAAAATGAAAGTAGCTTATACAAATGTCAGTATTGTCTTTAGTCTGGATACTTAAACAAAAACTTTGGAAGTAATCAGTAAATTACTAAGTTAAACACTTTAGCCAAGAATATGCTTTTCTTATAGTCTTAGCAGGACAGCCTCTCTGCAACCAAGATGCTCACCCAGTATTCCTTGGCAGTGTCCCAAAATGTCATACAAAGGTTAGGACTTTGATCTCTTAAAATACTGCCTGTGACTCAGATAAGTTTATAGCCAACACAGGCTGAAAAGTACAGAGAGAAAGAGGGGCAAACATGAAACACAGACAAAAGAATAATCATGCTTGTGGAAGCTGGCGTAAACTCTGCCTGACATTTGTCAGCCCACAGTTTCTGCTTTTTTTTGCCAGCAGTTGCTGACTTTTTTTCATGTTACCCTATAATACTATTGGGATGGCCCACTCCTGGGCTGCTTTGCATTGTATTCACGAATTGGAATACAAACTTACAGCACTGCTCTGCTTCATTCTTTTCCAAATCCTTTTCCTCATAAGAAGAGTGGAGTGGCACTTTTAATGTGATATTGGTGAAACTATGTAGCTGGTATTTGACTGAGGAGCTGTGGCACTTGATTTCATGTTAATGTAGTTCAACTTCCTTGAATATTCCTGTTGAGGCAGAGGTAGTATTAATAGTGCTTTTTTGTAATTTTGGTTTTTGTGTATTGCCTTGGTTCTTTAACTTATCAGTCCATGAGCTTTCTTTTTGCCTTGTGTTTTTAGAGGCAGAAAAATAACACTTCCAGCTCCATTATTCATGTTCAGAGACCTGTCAACCTGCGATGTGAGTGAGGGTGCTGTGTTCCCGTGGCCCTGTCAGACACAGGTGTGTACACAGGAGTCACTTGGATGGATCTTGCAGAAAGTTTGTACAATGAAGGTATTTGCTCTTCAGATGCCAGTGTTTGCCCGTGGAAAGTAAAGCAGCTCTTGTCTGAGTATGGCAGCAGTCACCTGACTCATGGGCACCCAGGCTGAGCAGGAACAACAAACCTTGCTGCTGCCACTGCCCTCCAAAATAACACTGAGCATGAAAGGTGAGCTGAGAGGTGTGTGTTTGGATATTTGGAACAGGAGGGGGAAGCTAGAGGGGCATTTTCCACAAGCCTGTAGGAGGCGAGGCTCTAAGAGTTGTGGTCTGCTGTGCAGTGTTTGTCTTCATTGTAGATGTTAAAGAATTTCTGGAATGAAATTATGTAAGGATTTGGACAGATTTTGGACTTTTTGCTGTGGATTTTTGAGGCCAGCATTTTCAGGCTTAAAAGCTCTAAACTGTGTAGGTTTTCTCTGTTTGTCTGCAGCAACCCTAACTTCTTTCAAAATACATGTCTGCACTGTCCTTGATAAGTCACAGGTAATAACCAACAGTGGTTATATTCTGCATGGGAAGTATTTCCTGTCAGTGTGATTCTGGGCCTGGTATGTAACTGATATGTCATGCTCTTCTGAACATGGTGATTCTTTGTTTTAACAGCTTTTCCTTCTGTCTTGCAGTGTTCTCCCTCTTACTGTGTCACCAGGAAGGGAAGGATACTTTTGTAAAGGAATGTGTTGTCAGCAGCAAATAATAATTTTGCAACAAGCAGATATTGTAGGGCTTTTCTACGTAGGAGTTACTGAGAAGAAAAAATAATGTGATTTTAAAGCCAAATCAGCCTTTGGAGATGACTTGGAGCAGATGAGATCATCATATTTTCAAAAATTAGGTTGCCCTCCAGCTTTTCAGCTGCTTGTCATCGGTTCAGAAGAAATTACTCTAATCCTGAACTGTAACCATCTCTTTTATCAAAAACTTCTACCAGAGCAAGGTCATTCATTGTTCTTCCTTAATTTCTGTCTTTCCTCAGGGTGCAGTTTTAATGTTTCTGTATTCGAAAGGTCAGAAGTTACTGTCTTACTCATTATTTTATTCGTCAATGAGTGCTTCAGCTGATACTTGTTTAGAATGACCAGGCTAGTTGGGAGTTGGTAAGCTGACTAAAAAAGGTTGAAAGCTTCTCTCCCTAGACTTGAAGTCTTGTTTTTTTATTTGTGCTTCATAATGGGTAAATTATGAGGTCTAAAAGGGTTTCCTAAATTATTTTTGTGTTCATTTTCACTATACACAAATGAAACTTTAAATTCATTCTTCTCCTTCCTTGCTAGTTTTATTAGAGGTTCTGCATCTTTCTTGGATGTAATTTATTATGAAAACAAACATCCAGAAAGCTGGTCAAGACACAGCAAGCACTTCTATTAATATTAATTTTAAGTTAATTTCAAAATCTGTTAGTGAAATAGCTTTAACTGGCTGACTAAAATCCCTTCTACTTAGCAGGCAACATGAAAGTTTACAGGTTATTAGGGCATGGCCTTTTAATAAATTCCCTTACACCACAGTCTTCTAATTTAGGCAGACTATAAAATTTTGACCTAAATAGCATATTAACAAACAGGAGAAACCTCAACTATCAGAACTCATTATCAGTGGCTGGGAGCTGGTCTGCTGGGACTGGGAGCCTTGTCCCCCTGTGCTTGGTATTCATCTTGATTAATACAGATCAGTGTGAGGAATTTGGTAGGGAACTGTTAACATCCATATAGAGCCAATTAAAATGTTTTATGAACTGGAACTATACACTAAATGACAAATATTTGACTTGACATGGGTTATAGAACAAATGAAAAATGAAGCACTTTGTTTGCCACAGTGCATATAATGTAGCCATTTAATACAGTTGTTACATAACATTTCTATTTAATTTGTTACTGGCTTATGTTGTTCACCAATCTGCACAACTATGTTACTGTTAAGTGCAAGCATTTAGAATTCTTAAGGAGATATCTTCAGATTCATTAACACAACTCTTACTTTAAATGAAAACTTTATCTTGTAATTAAGTCTAGAGTGTCCTTTATCATGTTTTTTAAATCACTTCTAGAAAAAGTTTCCGACCTTCAAAATTGTCCATGAATCTTGGGGGATGTTTTGTGGTCTTTGTTTTGTTTCCTCAATTAATTAATAGGGTTTACTGTACCTCTTACCCAAAATACAAGGCAGGTGCTCACTAGGAAGGAGAGTTTTGTGTCAGCAGTGACTCAGTGACCTTTAATATAGAACAATACTATTTGATAATATGAAAACACATCTCCATCTTCATACAGTTTGCTGATTGCACAAATCAATTGAAAGTGTTTCTATCTTTGTAATATCCTTGGTTGCTGCACCCACTAGGATGCTAAAGGCTGATTGTCGAGGGTTTTTTATTGAAAAAACCCTGTAGTGTTTCTCCATGTGCCTGCAATCACTTATTTTTCTATTCAGTTTTTTGTAGCTGGTTTCACCTAGTGCAAAAATGAAAAGTATTATGTTTTCCTTCTTGAAACCAAATACCTTGAGGATTTCTTTACTTGATCTACTTCAAAAATATGTTTATTTCACAAGACAAAAGCAAGGATGTTATCACTTAGTCCTGACACATAATTGTCTGAGTGAGTCAGAGTAGAGGGATGCACCACACATCGTGACCTGTAATTCTCATTTCTCAGTAATTTCAAGCTGTTCTTGAGAATACTGTATCCACACATCCCTAGCAACATGGCCACTCAGCTTTTTAAAACCTCTTTTCCCATGTGATCTTAGTCATTGCCTTTTTTCCCAGATGAGTTCTTTTACTTTGCATTGCTGTCAATCTAGAAGTTGTTTTTTAGCTTAAATAATAACAGTTAACTGTATTTTTCCAATTTTTTCTGATACTTTATAATTTCAATGGAAAATGGAAAGAGAATTACTTTAAAAAATTATCTACCTCTTGCCACTAAAGTAACAGTTGAACATGTAGAATACAAAGAGGAGCTGATGGGAAAAATTGCTTTCAGATAATAACTCAGGGCTCTGTTTTAGTTTAGTAATAATTCTCATTTAGATCTGGGTGTAACTCCAGCTGCTCAGCTGTTGTACAGAACAGAGCAGTATTATCTGGCATTGCTTGCATCGGAATTCAGAGGTCCTCAGGCTGCTTTTTCTGTACCTATGGTTCTCCCAGTTTTGCAAATTGTTTGTGAAGCAGCCTGCTGAGAGAACTCTGGGGGCTTCCTGTGGGTACGTTCTTCCCGAGAACATGGGGAGGAGATGCTGAGAGCAGAGCAAGGACTGTTCAGGAGGTACCTAAGTAGGGTTTGAAGAATGGAAGGGCATGAATGAGGGTTTTTAATTGAGAAAGGGGTTTGTTTTGTCAGGAACCACTGTGCCAAGTTACAGTTCTTCAGTGAGGGCTTGAGATGAAGCAGTTTTATTTGAAGAGTATGTGGCGTTGTTACTAGCAGTGCCTTTTGTCTCTGAAGACTTTATGATCCATCTTCTCTTGCAGAATTTGTGCCACTTCTATGGTGGTCTAGGTCTCAAACCACGGGGTTTTAAGCTGTAGTTGTAATGTGACCTATGGAAGTTCTTCTGAGCAAGCAACAACAAGCCAGTGCTGCACCAGGCTGGAAATGTCTGGGTTTCCAGCAGTTTTATTTATTTTTTCCTAAACAAAAGTCCCTTTTGATCACTATTTAGACCTTGTGTATATCTGTAAATTTGTAGATATATAAAAAATGCATATGTGTGTTCACATGGTTGTCTCTGTCTCTTCTAAGAGTACAACAGGTCCACAGAAAGTAGAAAGCCAGCAAAGACTTAATTTTGTCAAAACTGGGAAAGATGAGATGTGCAACCATGAGGAGCAGATCTAGTCCAAATACCAAATTAGAGGAGTGAACAGCAGAGGTGGAAGGAGAGGATTAAAGAATCGAGGTTTTCTCCTCCTTAGTATGTCTAGTAACTCTTCATCCACCCATGATCTGTACCTGCTATGGATGGGAGTTTGGGGCCATCTGACTGAGGGAAAGGTGTCAGGAGAGGAACTTCTTTTCTCTTGAGTATCTGACACGTAAAAAGTGCAAGAACCACTTTGTTAAAGTTGTGGTTCTTCAGTGTGTGCTGTTTGGTAGACAGGGGCTATACATGACATAATGGTAAAAGGCATATATAAAAATAGGAATATTTTTAATACTGATTCAATCCAGTTGTGGAAGACACATTGCTTGGAATCAAGCTGAGCATCTCTGATGTTTTTTGTCTTTCATGCCAGCTCTATGTGGCCACTGAAGCCATCCTCATCGCATTGGTGGGTGCAACTCCTCCCTACCACTGGGATCTCCAAGGGCTCTCAGCTAATCAGAGCCATGGTAACCATTCAGCGAGCGAGCAGAGAGCTTTTGGGGAATGGCTTCTGACTGCCAATGGCAGCGAGGTGCATGAGCACATACACTTTGGCAGCAGCTTCACATCCATAGTCTCTGAGGTAAGTCTGAAATGTGTTTTGCAGCCTCGTGTGTGAGTAGTAAATCTTACTGAGATGGTTTTGAGGGTCTCCTTGTACTGCTTTTTTCCTGCATACTAATGCTTGTTTTGATTAGCAAATGAAATGTGCTACCTCCAGTTAGAGCACAAGTAATCTCCTCATGTCTTAACTGGCAACAAAAGCTAGTTTTATATTGGTATGCAGATCTTGACCAATGTTCTGCTCCAAAACTTCCCCACTATTTCTGTGTGGAGGTTACATATTGCATCCTGCAGCCTGGTTCCACATTTGAGGTGGAATAGGGACATTCATTGTACTAGTTTGCTCAAAATCCTTTATGAACTCTTTGAGCTCTTTCTGGCCATCCCCTTGCTGAGCTGCAGTGCATGTAGTGCATCCATCACGCAGTTAGCAAGCACTGGAGGAGCTGCAGAGGAAGTGGCTCCTGCAGTCTTTCTAGCTCCAGATACAAGAACATGGGCAGTGGGGAGTCAGGTGGACAAAGCAACTCCCTCACATTCTCTTCCAAAACAAGCTTTGGCTTCACTGGCGCGGCCTCTGTGTTTAAGTGATTTCTTTCATGGTCTAGCCACAGTCCCTACAGGAATGATTCCAGACTCTGCACTGATGTGTGCAACACCTGCCCTTCCTGGGTCTGTCAGTATCTGTTCACGTCAAATTGTTCTTTATAAGAGCCCTGAGTGCATTGGTTACAAGGCCTGAATGTAGAGCTGAACTGTGGAGTCAAGTGTAGCACCACTTGATAGTTCGTGGCTGTTGTCCAGAGATATTAATGCTATCCAAATTACTCCTGTAAAGCAGTTTATTGGTTAGGAGGATTTTAATAAAAATGGCCAGCTTTGGAATAGTACCAAGCCATTGTGTACAAAAGGCATTGCTTCTTATTCTGGCAATAAAGAGGATATGACTACTTATGATACCATTTAAATTAAAAGTTTAATGGATGGTGGGTTTCTTAAGCATTATTTAAAACTCAGTAAGGTTGCTGAATTTTCTCTGGGGTTTT
Source organism: Pycnonotus jocosus (assembly GCA_013400435.1). Classification (NCBI taxonomy): domain Eukaryota; kingdom Metazoa; phylum Chordata; class Aves; order Passeriformes; family Pycnonotidae; genus Pycnonotus; species Pycnonotus jocosus. Next base: position 438,775 of record VWYP01022859.1, on the reverse strand, counting down.
CCTATTTTTTTTTAAACTTGCCCAAAAACCTTTTACTCTCTTAAACTTGACAAGTCAGACATGCTTGTAGAGCCTAGCATATGACATAGATTTTTTTACAGATCTTTATACATTTTGGTTGCATAAATAAAAAATGCAGGTAAAGAACAAAGCCTGCTTGAGCAATAAAAAACCCTTAAAAAACTCCCCAACCAAAACAAACAAAAAACCACAACCCCAAGGCAACTTGTGCAGATTCTGCTTTTTAATTCTTTAGCATATGCTTCAGTAGAGACCCATTTGAGTAAAATCTTCTTAGCTCTTCTGTTTCCCTCTAAAAATACAGTTTTTATGAATTTGTTAGCTGAATATTTGGTCTATTTGGAGGTTATGTGCTAAGCACAAACATTTTGAAAGAGAACATACATATTTGGAGAATATTTCATCACTAATTCATTATTAATCTAATTTCATGATTGAAGTTTTTCCCTACATATTTAAAGAGGGTATGTTAATGCTTAACCTTGTGGCATCACTGATAACATGACCGTTACAAATTTACTCTGGAAAATATTCTGGTAAAAGGCTTGATTTGTGAATAAGCATATATGTAAAATGTTTTTATATATAAGAGAAAAAGCCTTGAGCTCTCTAAAGGGCTTAGACATTGAAATAAATTTTGAGAACAAATTCTGCTTTGCAACCAAGTTATCCCTTAATCCCTGAATTATTCAGAAAGCATCTCATGTCAACAATTTTCATATTGGCAGCTTTTAAAATTTTTATACCAAAAGTTATTGCATGATTCTTGTAGCTGTTATAAAACAAACTGACCATGTTATTTCAGGATAAAATTAATCTCATATGCAATTATTCTACAAATGTATTTTTCTGGGAATTGTTTTTAAAGTCTGCAGAAGCTTCAAAAGCTGATTTATGAACACGTGGTTGGTTTCAGTTGAATTTTGTCAGCCTTGGCACTTTATGGGCACATTTCCCACTATTATCAGTAACCACCTCCCTGTTAAAGTAACAATTCAAAATGAAGCAGATACAGAAAGTAAGCAAGTTATTTTCTTGGAGCTTATGAATGATGTTTTTTTAGCATCCTAATCTTTGTGAGGTTTAATTGCATGGCTCTGTTCTCATGATGAGGTAGTTTATAACTGAGCTTTGAAATAATATAAGCTTTGCTAGAAAGGATATTTAATGAGATTTTGGTAGAGGAAGAGGAGATTATGAGGAGAAGATTAGAGAGTTATTGCAGGGATAATGACATAATCACCAGCTTACCAGCACAGGAAGAAGAGTTCATTGTCACTAAAAGGAAACATTATCTCAAGGTGCAGGAGGAATAGAAAAAGAAAAGAACAGAAGATGTGGAGTGTTTAGAATACAAAAGGAAATAACTTTTGAACAATGAGAGTATGGCATATTTTTACTCTGCACTTCTGTGGGGCAAAGAATTTTGTCAGGTTCAACTTGAGACAGTAAGTCTTTAAGAATCAAACATTTCAAGATCAGTTTTGTATTTGGAATTGAAAAGAACTGGAAGTGATGAAGTACACTGTAAAAAAGATGAGTGTGTGCAGAAAACCTGATTTACCAGTGTAATGGTACCAAAGTATTGCTCAGGGACAAGACAGTTCATAAAGAGGAGCATGTGCAGGAGTATCTTCAGACATAAACCACTACTATTTTTTTACAGAGTGTGTTCTACACAGTGCAGGGACACATGTCAATAGATAGTCTATCTATAAATAGTCTATTTAGGTTAACAGCTTTATGTGGAAGAAAGCAGAAAAAAGGAAGGTGGGAGAAAGCTGCAAAAATTAGACTATTGTGAGGAATCTGTTCCTGATTTCAGAGTCAAAGACTGCATTTGGTTTGGGAGAACTGCAATTGTTAGTATCCTGTGGTGAGTTTGGAAGACAGCAGTGAGGACTGGTGATATACTGAATATAATGCTTAGGAGATTGATGAAATGCTTGATCTTCTTTAAAATATGTAACGTCCCCTCCAGCTATTAGCTGTTGGTGAACTGTTTGGATCCTGATTAATTTACCTTTTTGCTGGTTTGTTGTTTCTGGTTTTTTCTTCCCCCTCCATCCAGTGGTTTTTAGTTGGCAATGCATCGTACAAAGTCAGTGCTGCCAGTTCTTCCTACTTCAGCGGTGTGTTTGTTGGAGCCATCTCCTTTGGGCAGCTGTCCGATCGCTTCGGGAGGAAGAAAGTCTATCTCACAGGTAACCCCTTGACAAAATGAATGACATTGAAAGTGTCATGTCCCTGAGGATCAGTGGCAATGGCTCAGTTTCTGCTGAGAGCTTGATATGCAGTCTAAAGTATGTGCTGTGGTTTTGTTTGTTTTGGCATTCCAGTATACTTGTGCCATAGAAGTTGAGACAAGGAATTAATATTTCACATTAATATTTCAATCACCTTTCTGCGAGGTGTTCTGGATTTGTGAGTCGTGCCATAAAGGCTTTCACTCATGCAATGTTGTGCTCATGGAATCTCTGCAGGTTGCAGTTAGTATTTTTAGTAGTTTTGTAACAGCATAAATATAACCTGTTAGGAATTCATTGTACCTTTTATCCCCGTCTGTGTGATTTAATTTTTATGTATTTGTGATCCTCATACTGTTTTGAAGCTCATAGGCTTTCTAACTGTCCCTGGATCAAACAACGTTTGAAACTGCATGTTTTGTGTGTGTATAAAGTTGTGTGTCAATGGATGAGCATGTAGAGTTTAAAGAAATGTTTTATGCTTTTTGTTTCTCTTTTAAGAAACAGCACTCATTCAAAGCACATAAAGGCAGGCCTGCTCTGCGTGCAAACCCACCGTGTTTTGTCCCCTGGAGATGTTTCTATACAGTGCTCTCTAAAAATGAGGAGAGATATTTGGTCATGTATTTAACCCGTGGCTTCTGTATCAGGGATAAATATATAAAGTCGTCTTTAGCAGGAGTCAGACAATGGTTCTAAGTGTCTAAAAATATTGTCTGCTGTGAACTGAATTTAAAGGTTCAAACTGCAAACTGTGAATCAAAAAATCACTCCTTCTGTGTCCCCTCCTTTTTGATATTGACTCTAGCTATTTAAATTTCTTTCCAAACCTGTGGAGGTGGTACTGACTGTGATGTCTTAGGACAGATGCTAGTGAGCACCAAGTAAAGATACCAGTAAATGCTTCTGTTTCTTTAGGTACCCTTCTAAGATGAAACTTTTTGCCTTACTTTCTAGGTTTTGCGCTTGACATCTTGTTTGCCGTTGCAAACGGATTCTCACCTTCATATGAATTCTTCGCCGTTTCTCGGTTCTTGGTAGGGATGATGAATGGTGGGATGTCACTGGTAGCCTTTGTTCTGCTGAATGAGTGTGTGGGTACAGCCTACTGGGCATTAGCAGGTAAACTGCCTTTATTGTCAGAATTCATAGATTTCAGTCTCACACACCACTTGAGGCACACAAAGCAGTTGCAAATTTAGCTCCACTTGAGCATATCTGTGATCAGAGTCTTTGAACTCTGCTTGTTTAATATGAACCTTGGACAAGCAGGGTAGATGACTTGGGGCCATTCAAGTCTCTGCATCACTCAAATTGACAAAGATACAGCTGAATCATCTCCCATGAATGTTACCTGCTAAATACTCATCCAAGGCTTTTCGCAAGTGAGCTCTATTTATCAGAATGTTGGACTCTGCTAAACAGAGCCCAGTGTTCGTATGCTAAATATAAATTATTTCCTTCCTGGCAGTTCTTAAAAAGAAATCAAAAGTGGTTTTATATTACAGGAGGATGAGAAAATAGTTGCTTATATGTTACTAAAAAAAGTTGTTCTGTGTAGTAATTACCTTTAGAATTTAGAAGGTACAGACACCTTTAACTGTCTTGATTTTTGGTGTTGGACCTGTCCTTCAGAAATGTGTGTAACCTGTGCTGCTACAGATCTAGAGCCTGATTTACTAAGCCCAAGAAGTGCCATGCTGAGACTGTTTTAAAAATAGGATGTCTTACAGATCATGGGAGCTACAAATGAATACTACATATTCCTAAAACTACCAGTTTTTCAATGTTTTGCAGTATTTATTTTTACACATAGAAAGTGCATATTTTTGCTGCATACACATACTTATATTTAGAATTAGAAGACTTCGTTTTTCACAGGGCTTTGTTGGGTGTGGAGGATGTAGAAGAGCACTTTTGGGGCTTTTATTAATCTTTGCAATTAGATGTAATACTTCTGCTCTGCATGAATGAAGGACAGGGTGCTCTTTGGTCAGAGAGCTGTGTTTCTGCCTGCATTGCTGAATGAATTTTTTGCTAATGAAGAGTTAGTTCTAACTAGTTAGTTAGTCTGGTCCCATTTGTTGAGATTTACTAATGTTTCCTACAGAAGTGATAATGTTTTGTTTTGTTTTTAACTGTGTGTTAGGTTCTATTGGTGGCTTGTTCTTTGCTGTGGGAATTGCCCAGTATGCTTTACTAGGATATTTCATTCGTTCCTGGAGGACTCTGGCTGTTGTGGTTAATCTGGAAGGAGCAGTCGTCTTTCTTCTCTCTTTGTAAGTTGTTTTTCAAACCAAATTTCATAAAGAAAAATGTCAAAAGAAAAAAAAAATCTAACAAACTGAGTACCCAAACTACTTTGACCCAAAGGCAAAGTCAAGTTGCCTTTCTAGGATGGCATGAAATGGTGTAAATAAGGTATTTCTCTCAACTTGTACACCTCCTCCCCTCCAACATGGTCTATGGGTTCTTCAAATAGTAGTGCAGCAATATTTGAGCCTGTAAGTCTACATTGTAGTGTGCATGCAGTATTGCTGTAGATGGGAGCAGTCTCTAGGGTGGTAGAGAAGCACATGCTGCTCCTGAGCTGGTGTCTGCAGATTACCTAAACTGGTGTGCTACAAGGCATTATAAATGCATGTTAGAAGATACAGGAATAGTTTCATATTTATGTAATAACATGATGCTTCTCTTGTGTTTACACAAAAGGAACAGCATCAAGTTGCTTGCCTGTCTAGTCTTAAAAGTGACATGCAAAAGGAAAAATGGGCAACTCCCTTCAATTTTTCAAATGTGATGTTTTTGGAGCTAGCTGGGGCTTTGTGAATTTCAGCACTGAAAGCTCTGTGGTGCAGTGTGGTGTTCTTTTCTTACACGCTTTCTGATATCTAAATCTCAGTAACTAAAAGAGTGAAATTACTTCTGCTGCTTTTTAAACTAGAGGTCTTTGCCTCTCCAATGTCCATTTCACTTCAGTGACTCTTTGAATAAAGCTTTTGCTCCTCAAAAAATCCACACATCCTTTTAAAGGAAGCATCAGAAATCAGGGAAGGGTCTTTGACGTAGTTCATGAGATGAAAGGCAGAGGTGACACTTTGGGTATTTCAAAACCTTGTGGTGATAGGGACCCTTGGGAAAAAAATTAACTTTCAGATTGATAGGTACAGCTTTTTTAAGTGAGTTATGCTTGTGACTTCAGAGCTGTGCTCAGAAGCCTATCTTTCCTGTAAGAAAAGGATTTTTTTGTAATTCCAAATTTCACACTGCCTCCCTATCACATTGCTTAAAAATTACTCAGTGTATAATATACTATCAGATTTTTATCCTAGGAAGAAAATATGTTCCTTTCTAACCTTTTTTTTCGTGAAAACATAGAATCACATTCTTTTAAACTTAGAGGAAAAATGTAATTTTTGGTCTGAGGCAAAAATCTTAACAAGCTTCTGGCAGAAGGCTAAAGTTTAAATTACTTCTGGAAGCCTGAAAATAACAGATTTGTGTAATAGACACAAATATTGGAGTTACAGACCTGTCGAGTGAACAGTGCACATGAGGAGCATGACCTCTGCACAGTTTCTACCTTCTTATCTACAGGAGAGAATTTGCCAAAAAGCTGAAAAATGGGAAGTGGAAGTTGGTCTTGTGGAAAATGAGAAATGGAACTAGTGGGTCTTAAAAAAGCATCTTGTGTTACTTGTGGTAATCTGTGCCTCCTTAATCCTGAATTCTCCAAAGACAGGATCCTAATCATACTGTACCTTGTAATGTTGTTCCTTCTATGTGTGTATATATGTATACACTTGGTGTAATTTCTTGGTATCTGAATTATGCATGGCTTACATTTCCTTTCAACATGCTTTGTTTCTGTTTCGGTGGGTGAATTGTATACCTGAAGGGTCGTTTGAAAACTCTTTATTATACTGAAGTGCATTTCAGCCTTATTCCTTTAGACAAGTCCAACGTCATAGAGGAGAAAATCCCTAAAGGTGTCTGTGTGCGTGTGTTTCAGATTCATTCCTGAGTCCCCCCGCTGGCTCTATTCCCAGGGCCGTCTGAACGAGGCAGAAGATGCCCTCTACCTCATTGCAAAGAGGAACCGCAAGCAGAAATGCACTTTTTCATTAAAACTCCCAGCTGAGAGGAGCTCCAGGGAGGCCGGCAGCTTTCTGGATCTGTTCCGATACAGGATTCTCCTGGGACGCACCTTGATCATGATGTTCACCTGGTACTGGAAACACTTTGTGGGCCCAGCCGTGCTACTGTGACCTCTTTAGGTTTTTGAGAGAATATGGTGCTGAGAATTGCCTTGTCCCACAGATTGTTAGGGACACTGTACCTAAAAAGGATCCTTTATCTATTACATTTATCTATTGCATTATCTATTACAGTATTTCCTTAGTGCATTTCTAGCACAAAGCCATTTTTGCAGTCCAGTTCTGAAGTGTTTTATCTCTGCATTTCTATCTTGTGTTTTGAGTCTCAAAATAGTTGAGAACTACCCGTTCTGTTCTGACCCACAAGGCTGCTGAGATTAGTCACAGTGTCCTCCTGTTAGGCCCAGAGCTGTCAGTATCTCTTCACGTGGATTATTCCTTGTTTTGTTACGAGGAGCCCATTAGCGGGTGGGTGGCCTACCTTGGCTGATGAGTAGACATCATAGGCAACAGTTCTCTAAGAGAAGGTGCTGGCTGTTGCTGGAGTGAGAAGCAGAAATCCATGATGCTCCCTCTAGTCACTAGCAGAAATTTAAGTCCAAAAGTGCCTGGTTTTTTTTAGATACCTCACTAGCCATGAGGTCTTTTGCTGCTGCTTTAGAAAAACCTTGTGTGTGACATGGTGTTCAGGTCCTTGGGCATTACTGGTCATATAGTTGCTTTTAAAATGCATATATTTGGGAAAGATGTATCAATTAAGAATAAAACAAATGGTTTTGACAGCATACAGCACTGATCCCTTTTCCTGTTTCTTTTCCAAGTGCTTGCTGCAGAATAAATAGCTGATTGTTCTGTTCTTTAAATGAGAATTGCTGATTTGCTGCAGAATGAATTAATGACCAGTTTCTTTCCTCTCTGTAAAGACAGCTCCCTTTACAGGGGTTAACATGACAATAGGGTTACAAAAGAAAAGTTAAACAGAATTGGAGAATGAATGAATAAAACTGGACCAGTTTTAGAAACTGGTAGAGATTAAAAGAAGGTTGAAGTGGTGTTTGAACTGCTTGAGAAATTCGGTTTACACACAGTTGGAAAAAGTGTGGATGACAGTGAAACCTGATTAAAAAAAAAAAAAAGGGACAAAGACATTTCTGAAGTTAAATAATATAGTTGTGATTGTATTCTAACTTTATACTGGTTTATGCACATTGTTCATAACTGTAGTCTTAAGTTTCACTCAGTAGTAAGTCAGGAATTGCATCTTTGCTGAGACAAAAGGGTTTATTTGCCTTGAAGGCATCATATGCTTACAGAGAAACATTTTAGACCTATCTGCTGAAACACTAAATATAGTTTATGGTGTATTCTGCCAGACCAGTGCTTTGATTTGGCAGGCTAAGTGTCAGCTCTGATTTCACTTTTTTTTTTTCTCCCGTCTTTTGTAGGTTTGTGTGCAGCTTGGTTTACTACGGTCTTACCCTTAACGTGGGTGACTTAGGTGGAAGTATTTATGCCAATTTAGCCCTGTCAGGCTTGATAGAAATCCCAGCCTACCCAATCTGTATTTACTTGATTAACCAAAAATGGTAAGTATGGAATTTATTAACCCACTCAGGGTTTCCTTGTAACTTTTCTCAAAGATAGGTTTTCTGTGTATCACATCTCCTAGCTTATATCTGTTGTGTGGGGTTTCCTGCTTCAGTGTGAAAGTGCCATTGATTTATCTCTACTTCAAATAGCAGTTCAGCTTGTTTTCAGTCGCTCACCTACTGGTGGGTCGTAGGTGGGGTTGATGTATCTCGGAGGAAGCTGTGCTGCTGCAGGCTAACACTAGATAGCGTCCTTCCCACCGCAGCCCCGTGATCCCATCCTCGCCGTTGGGACAGAGCTATCCCGACTCCGCTCTGCTGGGGCTGTCCTGTGCTCTCGTGCCGCAGCAGTATCTGTGTGAGCTACTGGGTGAGCAGAGCAGATATTCAGCCTTTTCCTGAAGCACGATACTCTGGACAATATCTCTCAGTTTTTGTAGAGTTTCGTCCCGGTCTCTCCGCTGTATCTCCTGAGGAGGTTTACAAATGTCACTCATGGCAGGAAGCAACCCCAAATCCCAGAAATTGTCAGCCGCTGTATAAAGTTGGTCCTCCTTTTGTTAAGTGTGCAGCAAAGCTTGTTTAAAAAAGGTGTGAGAGGAAGAGCTGGTGGAAGATGATATTCAGAATTCCCAACTGCAAATAAAGAGTCAATGTGAATTCAGAGGATTCATTACTTTGCAACCCACAAACCTAATGCAGAATATAAACCTTTGTTACCTTTGCGCATCAGGTTTGGTCGGAAGCGAACATTGAGTGCATTTCTGTTCCTGGGAGGATTGGCTTGTCTTATTGTCATGTTTCTGCCTAAGAAGAGAGGTAAGTATTTTTTTGTTTCTGGAGTATGTGGTAGGAATTGGTAAAAACAGTATCCTACGGTGTAACAATTTGATGGCTGCTGGAAGATTAGGCTCATAGCACATGTGAGTCTCAAATTTTGAAGCTGGAGAAGCTAACTCAATAAAAGAATAAGCAGTAACCTCCCTAAGACCTTAGAGAAAACTTGTTAGTAAGGTTTGAATTTGAATTTTTGCCTTTGGATTCCACTCTTTACTTCTGTCCACATCAGTTGCTCTTTTCCAGTGTTTTGTGACATAGTCCCAGTGAATGATATTCTTTTTTGTATCCCCAATAGCTAGATGATAGGTTAGTGTAAGTAGTACCCTTGCAACTTGGATGCATCTCTGCAAATGGAAGATGAGTGTCAGAACATCTGAAGAATTGAGTGATGGAGCAAGTTTCCATCTTTCCCCCACTTCTATGTAATGTTCAAAGAGTAGTGTGATTGTGGTAATAGTAATGTGGCCACAAAACTTACAGCTCAGAGAGCATTCTGATAAACTTCTGAATTGAGAGGTCTTTAAGAAATGTGAAATTAAACATCTTTTGTGTAAAGATGCACTAATGTTAATTTTCAGGTAACATCGCAATTTTTCTTTTTGAAACCAGATAGATAAATTCACCTTGCTTATAAGATCTATAGATATATATTTCATAAAGTGAGAGAACATTTCAAATGCTTGAAGAGTGATTCAAGAAATTAAACATCTATGACAGAGTACAGAATTTGCTGTAGATGGCAGTGGGTCTAATAGGTAAAGCTTTTTCAAAGGGGTGCAACTCAAGTTTTCAGAGTTATTCCAGGTGCTAGAGTATGGACTCTTAGAAATATTCTGGTTTGGCTGATACCAACCGTCAAATATTTTTTGCATATCATTCCAAACATGAGATGTGAAAAGAAAGGACAGAGCTGTGAGACCCCAGGAAATCAGCTGTGTACTGAACTGCCCAAGTCAGGCAAGGTGAAGTGCCTTGGGAAATGAAAGGGCTCACTGGCCAGAAGGAAGCACCTGTCTTTGCTGGGTATGAGCTCTGATTTGCCTGTTAAAAGCAAATATGCACTGGCTGTTCTGACAAACTAAGTTGGATGGCAAATTTGGTATGATTCTTTGTAGCATCTTCCCTTCAAAGTAGTAATGTTCGAAGAATACTATCATACTATAGAAATGACAATGAATAGGACTCTTGTTAAAAAAAAAAAAAAAAAAAGTGCTCACTTTTGGAAAATGTGTCTGTTAATACTCTTCTTCAACTTTCTGATAGAACTAATTTAGTATTTAATTAGTGGTAGACCGAAAATGCTGAGTTGTAGCTTCAGCTTTTAGATTCTTCACTGGATTCCTTTTCACACCATACTACTGTGTGGTTAAAATGATTAGAGGTGTATTGTAGTGCTCAAAAGCTTTACAAGGGTCAACATTTTCTCTCTCAGATACTGGAGTGTTTGCTGTGGTGAACAGTCGTTCTCTGTCTTTGCTGGGAAAACTGACAATCAGTGCTGCTTTTAATATTGTCTACATCTACACATCAGAACTTTATCCCACAGTCATCAGGTAACACAAGTTAATTTTAAGTCATTTTTCTGGTTCTCTTACATGATCATCTTTTATTTTGTTTTTTCTATTACTGTAGCTTTTTTTTTGAATTTTTCAGTTACATATAATGATCAAATATAATTTTACATCTGAAATTTCTTCCCTTATCATCCTCTCACTCCCTCTTCCATCAAATTTGCAGTGTTTTCTTAGACTAACCATATTTTTATGTAACAGTAAAATAGGCCTTTAGCTGCTTGGCCTGGTTGCAACTCCCCTTCTACTAATGAGGATAACTGTAGCACTGCTGATACTTCTTTTAATGAGTGCTTTATGAAACCAGACAACTCTATCATCATACATGCTTAACTAGGAACATTGAAGATGGCTGGTCAGTAAGCTTTGTAAAAGTAAGTTGATGCCTCACAGGCTGTGTATGAGCAACAGTAAAGTTTCACTCACTAGGGGCAAAAGTACCCCCTGCTCGTGCTGACAGAGCAGACAGAAGCTTCTGCCATATGGATGCATATGATGATCAGCCACCAGTGAAACTATGCTGTGTTTTTCATGAGTGGGTACATCTGATGATAAATAGGAGTTGAATAAATGAATTCGGCCAGAGTTTCAGATAGAGGCAAGATGCGTGAACTGGGATCACACTTGTTTTGCCTATGTGTGTATGTAAAAATTCTAATATAAAGGAGATTTTTGCTTCCTTTTAATCACAAAAACATGTTTCATTCCTGTCTTGGGATGCTTTCAGTTACATTTTTTTGCCGGTTAATGTGCTCAGGGTCATGACTGATGAGTCTTTCTCCCTGCTCAATAACACTTTTGGTTTTTTCCCATAGGAATGTTGGAATGGGTGCCTGCTCCATGTTTTCCCGTGTTGGTGGAATCATTGCGCCTTTCGTCCCTTCATTGGTTTGTCTGATCTTATGTTACGTAGATTTTTATTTTGTGGCTCTGGTGTATCAGAAGCTTACAGAGATGGGAATGCTTGGGATAAATTTTGTATATAAATTAAGATACATAAATTTCCTATCTTAACAGTATCATGGTAGGCCAAAGGCATTGCAGTATTATCTGTGATTAGACAAAACCTCAGCATTATTTAATTTAGAGGGTATTTTAGCTCTGTAGGAATTTTGGGACCTATCTAGTGGACCTTAAAATACAATAATTTGGTATCACCAAGATGGTGATACCAAATTTTAAACCCTGCACAAGCAATAGCAAAAGACCCAAGTGGTTAAAAGAACTACTGCATCAAAATTAAGCATATGGGCTCAGTAACTGATATTTCTGAGAAAAAGTTTGTTTTACTGTCAGTGCACTTCATTAAATATCCGTGGGTTATAAATATCAGCAGAGCAGTTCATCTTTCAGTAAATGAAGGTGATGTGGAGATCTGATACACCAGCAAGGCAAAGAAAGATTCTGAAGACCAAAACATGGGGGTGATACCGTTACTTTCCTGTGCTTAGAGTGTTATGTGTATGTAGGTAAAAAGTGTGCCAGTTTTTCCCAACTGTTTGCTGAGGCCCAGTGACAGTTCCTTTAATGTGACAGATTTAATCTCAGGCAGTCTTCCTGTCTGCCATTTGCCATTTTACATGTGAGGCAGAAGGTTAGCAAAAGGGCAGGCAAGCACAGGGAGCCTTTTAACCTGCAGAATGAAGCACTGGGCAGGTGAGAGTGTTGAGCACCTCTGGGGAATGATAGGCAAAGCCAAGACTGCTGCCAGTCTACCAGGTGGATTTAATAGGCAGCTTTTATCTGGCAGTTGGGGCATCCATTATATTGTGTCTGCCAGAGATATGATACTGCATGAGACACAAATCTTGCATCATAATGTTTGAAGGGGTTCCAGGAAGATGAAAGTATTTCTGTTTAAATAACAAATGAACCCTGATTTGAGATAATATCAACTATTTTTGTGTTTCATAATTCCTTCCAGTATTTAAATGCATTTTCAGTGTCTTTTGTCTGGAGATCTCATAATAGTAAAAATAGGAGAAGTTAGCTGCTGAGATAAGAGATGAAATGTTGGTCGTTTATTTGATCACAGCCTGTTATTTTCCTCAATTTAGAATTGCTCTCTACAATGTGAGTTTTTGAAAGAAACAGCTAAACTCTTTTTCTTTTTTTAAATAAGCCTTCTTTACTGTGAAAACAGGGACAGGCATCAAAGGAAGAGTATAACCATTGCTTGGGGCTGTCACAGGTGATGCCAGGAGTGCCAAAGCTTAGCACTTTGACTTCCTTAAAGCTAAAACTAGCAAGAAGCATAAATAGGGATTCTGTCAGCTAAAGGAAATTCCGTGAAAATGCCTGTAGATGAGTGGGATGGGCACCCCGTCAGTGGGTGACATGGAATAAACTGAAATTGTTGTGCTTCAGTCTTGAGAGACAAAGCTTGAGTCCAATACCCTTGCCTGTCAGCACAGCTGAGGAAGCAGAAGTCCAGCAAACAGTAGGAGGAGCAATAGGTTCAAGAACACTTACAGCTGAAAGCTTTCCATTTCATGGCGTAAGATTCTGTAAGAATGGTTGTGATAGTGAAGCAAGTGTTCATCATCTGTGGCAAACCACTATTGTAGTGAAGGATCACTGGTAGGTGTGGGAGGAAAAAGGCTAATCCTGTGTGTGTCCTCAATATCAGAAAGTGGAACCCAGGTATTACAGGCTGAGCACTCTAACTCAGTCTGTGGGAGGATTGAGATACGACCTCCCAGAGTCTGTTTATAAGCATGTGAAGCCAGGAAAGGTAATCAGAATCAGTGAACATGGATTTATTAAAGACAATTCCTTCTCAGCCAACTTGATTTGATTTGCTAGTCAGCCATTTCATCATGGAAGGCAATATGGATGAGGAAAGGGAGGAGAGCAGGGAAGGCTTTTGTAAGGCTCTTGACACTATCCCACATTGTTAGCATATGCTTATCACAAGCTTTGGCTTGGAGGTTAGATAGAAAATTTGGAAAATAATGTTTTTAAGAGGCTTAATGCAACCTGGAACAATCTGCTTGGAGGAGAAATCTCCATCCTTGGAGTCTTTTTGATATTTGATTATGGGAAGCAATGATTGATCTGATCTAATTGAGGCTGTAATTGTGCTTAGAGTAGGTGATTGGCCTAGATGATTTCAAGAGATCTCCAAGCAGCATGTCTGTGTTTCTGGGGTATCTATTCCATACTACAAAGGGATGTTGCATTTGTTAAAAAGTACATATGTCAGAGGCAAGAATTGAGTTCAAATTCAGCAGGCATTTCTTTCAAAGTTCATGACAAAATCTGGAGGATTCTAATAGTATGGGCAAAATACAGTTGACAATACTGGTAAAAAACACAACCAGCCAAACAAGAAAACCTACAGCAGAAGGACTGATGACTTCTGTGCTAAATAGGAGCACAAACATTGCCAGAGGGAATGGTTGTAAAGGCTAGGTCCTTTAATATGCAACATGAACTACAAGGAACCAATCTGAACCTAATTCTGGTTTGGGGTTTTTTGTTTGTTTTTTTTTTCAGAAATCTGTACAGTGGTCTCTGCCTTACATCGTGTTTGGAGCAACTGGTCTGTTGTCTGGGCTCTTAAGCTTATTGTTGCCAGAGACCTTAAACAGCCCTTTGCTAGAAACTATTTCAGACCTGCAGGTGTGCTCCTACTGGAGGTTGGGTGATGAAGCCATGTCACTGCAAGCCCTAGATGGCTCTCAGGTATACTAGTTCTTTTCCTAATACTCTTCTGTTGTGTTTATTTCAGCTGTCAGCTTGAATCTGCCACTCTAAATAGATTAGGATAGTGATTCTTGGCCTGTGCAGGATAGGCCCCAAGGAGAAGATAGTGTAGCAATCCTAGCATCACGTCTGAAGTGTTTTCTGGAAATGCAGGCTGAGGTATAGCTGGATTGATTCATCCCTTCAAGGCCACAAGCTCACAACATTTCCCTTTGAGATAAAGTGGTGTCTGTGCGTCTCTAATCTCTAAGACTGATTGCTGCAGCGTGCTTCAGCCAAAGCTGGACACTGAAGCTTCGGGAGCCTTAGATGTTAACAAAACCAGAAGCCTGTTTGTGAAGGGCTGCTCTCAAAGGCAGCACACTACCTCTGACCTGCCCCAGCTGTTCTGCGGTGCCAGTTACCAGGTCTGTCCTAGACAAGCTCTGAATGGGTTAAAGCCAAACTAACCTCTGCTATCTCTCCCACTATTGACTCTGGGAAATTAGATTCGTTGAAAACATTGGAACTAACTCATTGAAAACTCCCAGCTAGAAGCATAAAGAAATGTGGCAGCAGGATGTTTTTCAATGAGGTTTCCTTGAATTGTGTTTTTCAGATCACTTTATTTTGTTAAGCTCCTGGACACCTCTCAAGGTGTCTGTATCTTCCAGTCATGTGGAGGCTTTTTGACATGGTTACTTCTTTGTGAATGAAGTGGGATTAGAAAGAAGTAGCTAGAGAGCTGGGAGTGGGTGTTTGAATTTAGATAAAGTTGTAAAGTTTAAATCCTGGTCCCAAAACTTTAAGTATTGAAGGACATGCAGAAATAGAATGAAAAGTGTTAGTTGCCCCATTAGACTGAGATGAGACAGGATCCTTTTAACACCTTTATTTTCATTTGAATATTTGTTGGTCAAGCACTCTGAGATTCTCAGGTAGTCATACTTATTTTCACAGAAATTACGTTCTTGTGGAATAGGGGCATTTGCTTCCTATCAGAAGCTTCAGTATGTTGCCTTGCTTACAAATGTAGTTATAATAGTTCTTCGTAGGACAGCAGAGTTTAGCGACAAAAGCACCCTCAAAGAAAGGCTGAAAAAGGCAGCTATGTAATCATTAATTTTATACTTTAGCTACTTTACTTAATTTATAAACATTTTCAACCATACTGGATAATGTGTTATGGCACCACATTCTTGCTGACTACACAAATCCATCGTATATGTTTACATCAGCTGTTATTTTGGTAATTACATTATTATTACGTCTTAATTGTGCAGATGGTTTACCAACGAAAGCAATTTTTGTAAGCAGTGCAGGTGTTACAGCTTAGAAGTGGGAAGTCACATTTTTATTTTCTTCTTTAACCAACTACAGACAATATTACCCTTTGAGGTGACAAGTATTTTCTGTTAATATTCCCACAAATTGGTTCACTTTTGTCAGTCAGTCCTCTCAGGTTTAAATCTTCTTTGCTTGCGCTTCTGTAGGCTTCTTAAAAATCCTGAACAGGACCCACGAAAGGGGGTGTTATTCCAAATGTTCTTCAGGAACATTTTGCCCAGATGGATTAAAATTACTGAATCCAAATGAGAAACTCATTGGTTCAGGCCTTAACTAATCCTGTAACTTCAGTGAGGTTATATCTGGAATGTCTGTGACACATTAGGGATTTATTTTAAAGCTCACAAAGAAAGCGCCGATAAAATGGAAAGCTGTTAAACATTAACCCTATTTGACAAGGCCCTCAGAGGTCTTATGAAGCTGTTGTGAGAAAGATTTAGAATTTATTTGGCATACCCTGAATTCCCCCTGTGGAATCCATTGTCCTTTTGTACCATTTTCAAGATAACATGTGTTCTGATTGCCCACAATGGAGGTTTTGTTCCTGTTAACATACATGAATGTGATATTCAAGTTGGACAGCATCCAGTGATAGCCTGACTTTCCTCAAATAGTTTTAGAAGTCTAGAAAAAAAAAAGCCCAACATGATTCCCTTTACATCTTCTGACAGGTCGGAGTGCTCAAACTGCTTGAAATTCCTTTGCAGTTAACGCACATTGCTGTAGCAAAGCTCTTCTAAAGAGAAATCTAAAGCTACAGATTTTGCTTGCATGGTGCTGTCAGTCAGGAGCACTATTTCCATTTCTCTATTTTGCACCCTCTCTCTCACTGTTCTTAGCATATGACTAAAGCAGAGGTCTTAGGATGGATGCAAACATACTGGGGGAAAAATCCTAAATAATCAAACTAGATGGAGTCCAAACTACCAGGAGAACCTTTTTAACTGGAATCATTTGTGTCAGTTCCATGGAAAAATCCTACACTGGCCAAATAAAAATCAATTGGCTGTAATAGCTGACTTTATTTGGGGTATGTGTTATAAATTATGTTGTGAAAAGGACTCTGACTGGAGTAGGTATGCCTATAATAAGGATTTTACCTTCAGAACATACAGTGTGGTAATGGTTTTTCCCTTTGCCATAACACTTTCATTTAGTATTGCAGGGGGATCTTTTAAATTCAACTTGCACAGTAAAATGTGTGCTACCCAAGGAAAAGTCTTAATTCTGGATAGAGAAGCTTTACCTAAACAAGTAATATGTGTGTTCTGAGCTGTGGTGAACTACCAGTAGCTCTCCACAGAGTAGGCACCTTAGACTTAATTTAAGAAAGTTTAGTAGATTGCCACTTCAGAACCACTCTAGCCAATCTCTCCTGCATATATTCTCTAGTGTACTGGTGGAGCAGCGAAAGTCCATCCACTACAACCCCAAGTCTTTTAAAGATACTTTGAAGAACCAAGGATTTAAATCTGAATTCACAAAATGTCTTTCACAAAGTTTTAATACAGTGGTTTGACCTGGGTTTTCTTACTTTTTCTCTACCAGCATTCCACAGAAATGTAATGGTTCATGCTCATGTATGTTGATGTTGATTTAGTGGCTTCAATCTAGCTAACAGCTTCCTTTTCACTTCTAGTCTGGAGACAAAGACAGCTCTACAGGGAGTGGAAGTGAAGATGAGGAGTTCTATGATGCTGATGAAGAGACTCACATGATCAAGTAATGAAAAGAAGAAACACTGGCCTGTTCTATGCCTCATCTTGCCCAGTCAGTCCAGCTGTATGACAAGTACTGGGGACCTTGCTTGCCAGGCAATGTAATTGGGCAGGTGCCTGTGTTTTTCCTTACTAGGAGAGGGATTTGAGTACTGTTCAGGTTGATGACATCACTGATGCTCTCCATACAAGGCGGCCATTCCAGTTCTTGTGGTTCAGAATGACAGTGCATGGACTGCATTTGAAGCCAGGTGAGACAGCAAGAGTGGGATGATGTATTTCAGAAGCCCAGGAAATAACTTAGGCTTAGACAGATTTGGACAGATCATCAGTGCATGTGTGTTAGTATTTTGTTTTCAAGGTGGTGGATTTTGTTTCTGTACAAATTGGTAAACTTGGAAACAACCACCGTATTTTTCCATAAGGGTGAAAGTGGTCAGAGAATGTGCCATGTGCTACTCCAATGGGAACAAATTGCTGAAATTGTCTGTTAAAATGGCTTTTGTATATTCAGTAGAGGAGAGGCAGCTGTGAACAAAAGGTTTCTCTGTGTGCACACCTGTGCAGAGTTACAGGTGCAGCTGGTTACTCATGAGCTGGGCTTTAACTTAGTGATAATGGGAGGCTGAGAGGAAGGACTACACAACAGAGCAGCCACAAAGCCTGTGGTGAACATAAGGAACATTACTGACTTTCTTTCCTTCTTTTCATACACAAAGCTTTATCTTGGTCTGTCTTGTGCATATGTTTGCCACATGTTCCCTACATTTCAGCACGGCTGTTTACAGCATTGCCTACTTTTACCTTGTCCTCACTTTGCCATAACTATTGAAGCTCAGCAACTTCTCTGTGGAGTGAAATAATTCTGTGATGGAGAGGATTTCCTGGCTGTGACAAAGGTGAGGTATTTATCACATACCGTGTGTGTGGTGTGTTAGAATGTATAGCTCACTTTTGTGGACCTATCTGGGTCTTTATTTCTGGAAAAGGTTTAACTCTGAAGTGGTAAGAGGAACTGTGGGGTGCTGTTATATTTTGGGTATTATTGTCAGGAAGCTGGTAGTGTTTATTTTTAAATCCTGTGTGTACCTAAGGTTTTCCTTTAAAAAGAAAGCAAGTCTCTTTGGACCTTTTTGGTTACTTGATGTTTTTTAGCCAGTGCTTGCTCAAGCACTTTGTTACTTGACCTTGTTAAGGAAAACACCTTCACTTTCTTATCTTCACTGAACTTTCTGTAAGTGCTTCATAAGAGGGACATGGAATCCTGAAATATGAAACATGGACATGTGAAATGTTCCAACTACAAAAATGAAACCTTACAAAGATTCAGTTTTCTTGATGACATTGTCATCTTCATCCTCTAATCTGTGACTTTCTCTTTGTTAAGATTGGTTTCCATAAAATGTTAATCTTCCTACTTTGAGTTCCTAGCAAAGTGCCATGCAATGGCAGCAAATACATTTTTGGGCTCACGAGCCATTTTTGCAGATCTTAGAATTTAAAAAGGTGGGTCTAAAAATACCAAAAAGCTGCTGAATATTTCCTGGTTAAACCGGGAAGTTCCTTTATTCTGCAAGGAAGTGAAAGTAAACAGCATCTGAAGTTTGCAGCTAGCTGCTTGAACTTTGCTCCCTGGGAACTGTAATGCTGAGCAAAGTGCAGCTGCCCTGGTTGCAGAAGGCAGCCCAGAGTGTGCAGTTCCACACATGCAGCATTCCAGTTGAGTCTGAACTTGACCCAGGTGTTGACTCTGAGCAAAGTTGGGAACTTCAGTCCCTATGGACAATCTATCAATATTGTTGTGATTTTTGCCTATATTATGAGTGTCACTGGAAGAATTCTCACTCATGGTCTTCACTGTTTTTTTTTTTCCACCCAGGCTATTTAGTTGTTGTAGATGTGGCACTTTTTAACCCAGTGGGGTAGTTTTTCTGCCTTATTTGGCCCTTTTGTGTGTAAGAAAATTTCACCAAACAAGGCACTCAGAAATAGTTGGAAAAGTTGAATCTATTCAAATATTTTAATTTTTTTTACTCACACTTTAATTTATGGACAGCTGGGAAAATGACTTTTTACTGCTGATGGCAAACAGCAGTAAGCCTGGGAGTATTAACATGTTGCCAAGAGCCAACAGCTGTTTTTCAGTGTTTGTTGCCTCTATCCCTCTTTGGGTGTTGGGTGGAATAAGTCAGGAACTGTCATTATCTGCTCCTGGCAACCCTGTGTAATGCCACAAGACCCTCAATAGAATTTTCATTAACAGTAGGATGCTGAAATGGTTCTGTTGGAGAAGATTACTCTTTGCAGGACCTGAGCTGGATTTTGTGAGTCTTCAAATAAAAATGAAATTTAGCTCTCCACTGATGCACTTTTATATCTTTGGTATATGTGTGTAAAATTGCAAAAAAACCCCAAGAGTGAAGACAAAATTAGCAATTTTTTTTTTTGCATAGAAATTGCTGCTCTTTTTTTTTAACCTTAAATCTGTCCCGTGTTTTCACCTTTGGAAATTTGAAGGGAATATTTAAAAAGGAATTTTAAATCTTCCATTGTTACTTTCCCACATCAGTTAATTCAGAAAGTTTAGAGGAGAGAATTCCTGCAAGAGGAGCTCAGCAATGTAGCATCAGACTTTGCTCTCCTGCTTCATGTCCTGAAGTTCAAATCCATTAGGTGCATTAAGTTTCTTTTCTGAGGCTGTTCATTTTTAGTGTGAGCTGGCCTTCTGGTACAAAAACCTGTAGGATCACTTTTCTTCTCACCCATGATATGTAATGCTTTACAATATTGAATTAGTTGTATCTCAGTGTCTAGGTAGTAAGTTTGCCATGAGGAGCTACTGGAAAGCAGAGGTTGATGCAGCGGGATACATCAGTTTCCTGCATGTTGTAGTGCTAGGAGTCTGAGACCATGATTCTTGCTATAGTTCAGTGCAGTATGATGATCTTCTGCTGTGTTTTTTGCTAGAGTAGCCAGTACCGTTAGCTATTTTTGTGTTGTGCAGGCACTAAGATATCACTTTTCCTAAGATGGAATTTCTTCCCTGGATTCCTTTGGCTGTGATTTTTTTTTTTTCCAGTTAGCTCACTTAGTGGGGCTATGCTAGAAAGAAGAGAGCCTTTCCCATGGTGCTGATTAGTCAGGTCTCAGCAGAATCCCAAACATACCTCACCTACTTGAGGAGCTCACAAGTAATAAGTGAATACAGCTAAGAGTGAAGGAGAGTTACAGGTCATGTGAGGCAGCACGGAGGAGAATGAGCTGGAAGAAGTGAAAAAAAGAGGATTCAATTAAAACACTTTAGGGCAAGGGTAAGTGAAAGCACAAACTAGCAGCTGCTGGGTAGAAACACCCTTCTTGCTCCTTGTCTTGACTTGAAGCATCTGCTTTCAGAGCTGGTATTGGTTCCAGGATGTCATATTGCAGATATCAGTTTCATAATTTCCTCTTTGTCTGCTGTGTTCAGCACTGCCTCTTCAGTGATGAAACATTTCTTTGGATCAAAATAAAATGTGGCCTGCCTCTTTTCCTTTGGACTCAGCTTCTGTATTAAATGGCATTGCACCAAAATAATTAAAATTGGAAAGCCCTGTTTTGGAGATTGTTGTATAGCTGGTCATTATGGCTTAATTTGCCAGCCTGCCTTTAGGACAGGAATGTTAGAATTATTTGTTGTGTTTATCATACAACCTCTTGTGAAATTATACTTCAGCCTTCTAAAAGGATTTTACTACCTGGCTTCTTTTGGTAGGCCAAAGAGAATACAATACAAAAGTGATTAGACAAGTTTATTAAAAAAAAAAAAATTCTCCTGAAAACAAAGCTAGTGCTCTCTGTTTAGGAATTTGGACAGTGCTATTCAGAGATCCCTGACATACCAGAAACTTAGAAGCTCTGTGTTAAAGGAGAGCCAGAGGGATGACTCTGTGTTCAGGTCAGGATGCTGAGTGAAGAACCTCTCCAGAGACTCCTAACTACCATGGGGCAAGTTGTAGCTTGTTTCCACCACAGTTACAGTCAAGGCTTTAAGGATGGGAGCCCCAAGCTCATCAGCTCAAAGGGTGCAATCCATGCCATCATTTCCAAACTGTGTGGATGTTCTGAGGTTAGTAGGATATCACTTACAGAAACATGGGGAATGCAGCTGAGCCATACATTTTACAATGTGTATCACCTAAGCATATAAAAGCAGTTTGCAAGAGAATGTTTTTCTTGTACTGAGGAAAAGGGGAAAGTGAGGAGTTTTTCCTGGAGTGTGTTAAAGGGAACATCTGAGGTAAAACTCTTGTTCCTGAGTCTTCTGAATGCAGATAATAATCACTGAATGCAGATTGGGTTAGTAGCATTTTATTTCAGCTGAAGGTTGGTGTGCTATTGATCTCTTTTCCCACCCTGTGAGAGCTTCTCTGGTACGTGCTCTTTGACCCAGCTGAATCTGTAACTGCAAACTGTGAGCCTTGCAGTAAAGATGTCAGAAAAGCCCAAGAGCAGTGCTGTCATTTGATGGTGGAAGTTAGTCTGGCCTGACACCATGTACCAGAAATGTTTATATTCAACTGCTTACCAAACAGGAGACTAAGGCTATAGCTGTATTTTGAGGCTCATTCATTGTATCTTACTGCAAGATATGTGGTAGATAGACACCTACATAAGAAAACCTCTCTGGGAGGTCTAAATGTAGAATCGGAGGGCGAACAAATTTATCCATAATTTTTCCATGCTGTGTATTTTAATGTATTTTAATTTTATCTAGTCTGTTGTAGCCTTCAGATTTTCCAGGTGCTATTGTTATTTAAGGTTAGTAGAGCTGGGTAAAGCTTTTACTCAGATAATCTGAATTTACTGAACATTCTCATCTTAATTTTGGTACTATTCTCTGTTTCTGTCATTGTGAAAAATGGTCCTGTATTGCCTAACAGGGAACAGATTTTTTGTTGTTGTTGTTGTATTTTGAAGTGCCTGTTTTATAAAAGTAGTCTTTAATTTGCTCAGTCAGTTTTATATGGGACTATGTGTAAAGTAGCATCATAGAATTGGATTATAGAAGTGCCAAAGACAGTTTTTTCTGGAAAGCAATAGTCCAAAACTAGTTCTAGCTGCCTTCATTTAGAATTTATCCATGCAGCCTGCCAGAACTGGTATTTACAAGCATCCCTGAAACTATAGGGACAGAAAGTAAACTTTGTTTGCTTGTCTGTCATTGCTCAATTCACTTAAGTAGCTTTTGTTTCTGACAAACCAAAGAAATTAAATGAAGGATTAAAGTGTTTGTTTTGTACAACATTCAGAATTTGTACTATGTAGCCATTACAGAGAAATTGCAGAACCTGTTTGATTCTGAGTTGAAAATATCAAAGTTCACTCTAAGACTGATAAAACATGGTTAAAAATGCACACTGGAATTTGTTAGCTCATCCATCAATCTTACAAATTAAGTAAGAATAAACAGTTTGCCTGGAGTTTCATGGAATCTAGCAGATTTTTATAAAATGCACACTCTGTTTGAGGCATTGCTAGATAATAATGTATGGATTTTAATTCCCTGTTACAAGTAATACTCACTGCAAGTCGGCCTTGTCATGGATGCATGTCTGTCAGCAAAAAAGGCAGGTGGATAAAACTTTGTGCAGCAAGGGCTGATTAGCCCCAGAAGAAAGATTCTTTCTTTCGAGCCATTCTCTGCTATGTGTACAGAATAAAGGAGGACCATGGGGTGTATCCAGCAGGATTGTAGGATGGAGTGTGTTTAAATACTTGCCTGCCCTCATGAGCTGTAGGTTTCTAGAGGAAATCTGTCTTCATCATACATATTACTGCTTCCCACCAATATATCTGAGGTGCTCATGTTCTACCTACTTTGTCAGGAGCCAGGCAAGAAGTATGGCAGTAAGAAAACCTTTGCCAGCATTGAAAGTTGCATTTACTTAACAATATCCTGGCAGAGGTATCTGGTACATTATCTGGTACATCTGTTTTCAAACAAAATGTTTTTAAATTATGGAAGCCTGACTGGGAGACCGGCGTTTCTGATGTTAGTCTGTAGGAAAAATCAATTCTGCAGATACTGATGAAAATTGTTGTAGAGCAAACAACTGCTAGGTGACTTGTGATGAGAATTGTGTATGCTTGGATTTCAAGTATGCTTCTAAAATACTGGTTTCTAGTATTTCATCCCTTTCACTCCTCAAAATCCAACCTGAATTTTATTTTATTCTTGTTAAAATTTGAGTAATGTGGAAATGGGAAGTACATTTTTCATATGGATACTTTTATTGCACTACCTTTGCTTCCTGAATGAAATAATATTTTGATTTTTTAAGCTACCTCTTTTATATTGAGCGCTTTTTTTTTTGTCACTTTTGTATTTAATTGATTTCGGGGAAACTACAAAATATTTTCTTTTTTTATTTCTGTGTGAGTCCATAACTTAAAGTCCTCAAGTCATCCTTCTGTTTTAAAGGTTTTGTTAAAGGCCTTTTGAATTTAGTTAAAAGACTTAAAACTTCCAAGGAACATCATAATTACACAGTTAGAATATGGCTTTTATGTATATATTGTCTGCCTTTAAAAGGGATAGAAAGCCCTTAATTTTATACTAATGTCAGCTGAAGACATTACTTTTCAGGGGCAGTAAGTTTTCAGCTGGGGGGCTTTAATCAATTTAATTTATTGCCAATTAAAGTTTTCTGTTACTGCTTTGGTACTGGAATTAAAAATAATGAAAACACTTACGGAAAATACTGCTGCTTTTCTCCAGACACTGGTCTTCCTTCTCTCTCCCTGTGCCATCCTCCAATTCCTTGGCTGCCTGTTGTGCTCAGTCCCTTCAGCAAGGCAACAGGCAGCACAGGAGATTGGGATCAGTCTGTTGTGCTTCTGTTTATTCACTCCTCTTTGTTTCTTGTTCTGCTGCTCTCTTGTGGGTTTCATCACCAGCCACAGTCCCTTTAGAGTTGTAGCTCCTTTTGAGTCTACTCTCAGCCTCTGCTCAGGCTGATTTTCCTTTGGTGTTTCTCCCGCTCAGCTGTCTCTCAGTTTCTCTGGTGCTGGCATGGGCTCATCCTGTTGTAGCACTGTAATCTCTTTTTCTTGGCATTTACAGCCCTGTCTTAGGTCAAGTAACTGAAACTCCTAAGGACATAAACAGGCATTTATAGCCAAGCTCTGTGTCTATGTGCATTTACATCCTTGCTGATTTCAGAAGACAGAACTTAGGCCTCCTCTTGACCAGAGGAACAGCCAAAGGGGTAAACTATTTTTTTCTTTTTTGCTGCTCCACCTTTCATCATCATGAAAACAAATCTTTGTGTAGTCTCTGTATCCTGTAGACTTCTGCATTGTTTTCTCATTCCTGTTTAATTTGAACTAACAATCAAAAGTCCTTGCTAGTTGAGAGCTGAGTAACAGGAAATTGGTAACGGGGGCAGGGGGAGCAGATTCAGTACAAAAATGAAGCTATATATAGTTGATGTGTGTACTGTTGAATATTTAATTTGAACTAATGGAATACTGAGTGTTATGAGCCTTCCCATGTTAAAATGAGGACTGATGCATTTCAGAAGTACTTTCTCTTCTTTAACTGTATTAGTGTGCTGTTGTTAACTTGGAGCTGTACTGCTGGAAAGTCTTTTTGTGGAATACTTCATCTGAGAAGTCACAACTGAGGACAGCATAAGCTTTTCCACAGTAGACCTTTATGGTGATATAGTCATATGTTCTGTGAACAGCTGTTGGATCCATCTTTTTAAGATGTTCTTTGTCATAGGTGAGGGGCCATAACAAATGTTGAAATATTCAGAGTAATTGCACTTATTTATTCTGTTTTCTTAATGTATTTCCTATGCATACTGCCTTACCTGTATGTATTGTACTTCACTGGAGGTACAAAAAGTAAATATCAGGTTCTTAATTTACAACATGTTAATGAGTTTTTAAAATAATTCTGTAATACTAAATATTTTCCAGTGATCTCTGTCTACCAAGAGAGGGTGATGATGGGTAAACCCAGGTGAATTTAGTAAAAAGTTAATATTTGTGGTCTTTACTTTCTCTTTTAATTTCTGAATTATTTCAATAATTTTAAATACATCTTCTAAGAATTTTGTAGAGGCTAACCTGTGTTAGTAAGCCAACTTTTAGGTGATTTGTAACAGCTCTGATACTGCCTCTGACTCGTACAGTTCATCCAATGTCTTTGTAACATATTTTGTGCCTTTTCCTCTCCTGACACAAAATGTCTCAATAAAAACAAGTTCTTTTGCAACACCACAAATCTATTTTATTGCACTGATTTTTTTTACTTGCCTGACCCTTTTGTTTTGTTTTCTGGAGGGACATGGAGCTCTCAGAATAGAATAGATGTTTCTGATGGACTCTGCAGAAGAAAATTGACAAGGTGGAAAGCAGGTCATTTTGGAAAGGCAGTGCTACAAAGCGCCTGGGAAACTGGGACTGTCAGTACTAATCAATATATTCCACCATATCTATCACAAATCATTTCTAACAAAAACTGGCACCAGTGGAATGTGAGAATCAATTTACTACTGGCTTCAGTTGTGCTGATTGATGTTGAAAGACTGGAAACACTTTGGGGGGTTTAGCATAGCAAAATGTCCGTGGTGGTGTTACTAACATGTACTGGGGGAGTTCCCAGGAGCTCTAGTTGTCTCTTAAACACCCCTTCTTAAAAGTGGGACACAAACGCACAAGGCCATAGTCCCTGTCCTCAGTGCTCCTGCCAAAACATCTTGTCAGGAAATGGCAGAATTTGGACATTTGTCTTCATTACCTGGCAATGAAGTAATAAATGGCTTGACTCCATTTCCTGTCCCCTGTCCAGTGGCAAAGAAAATATTGTCAGAATCTGGAAAAAGTGACTGTGGGGAATAGGGATCAGTGCTCTGTCCTAAACTGCCATTTGATTGTTTTCTCTGCCAGCCTTTGTTTTGTTAGAGAGCAGTTCATGGAGTCCCTGGTAGCAGAAGCTGAATAACCCTGTGCTCCTGTGAATGCTGTTCTTCCCTCCTGAGCCAAACTGTCCCTCTCCCACCATGCGACTGGTAGCATTATTCACCCCATGTTCTGTTTGAAGCTCATCTGCCTGTTCCCCTCCCTCCATGAAAACCCAAGGAGCAGAGAGATGGCTTGCTCTGCATATTCCCAGTGGTTTTATTTCGCTGTTGTTTCTCCTCCCCCACTCCCGTTTTCAGTGCCCTTAATCTGCATTTAACTAGTTCTAGCCCTGGCTGTGTGTCCCGTGGCCTGTCACTGCCTGGAGCACATGCAGCACAAACGATTGACCCTCTCCCTTTGGCAGTTTGGCTCTGACTGCACAAAACAGCCAATAAATTGGAAAGGGCTGGGCAGCTGATTATGGGAATTGGCTTGATGCTGTAGAGTTTTATGGGTCTGACATGAAGGAGGAAGTGTTTGCTTAAGAATGAAATTGCTTGTTTGCTTGCTTTCTCCTGTTGCCTGCTCTTGAGGATGACAAATTTTCAGAAGTTATAGACTAAAAGAATAGCATATGTATTAGCCAGACGTGGACTGGAAGCTGTTAGCTCATCTTCTAGTGACTGAAGCTGGAGTGTGTAGCTGTGCAGGTCGTTATCTGATCTGTCTAGAAATTCTCTGAAAAGACTTAACTGAAGCCTC
The DNA here is from genome assembly GCA_013400435.1 of Pycnonotus jocosus. Taxonomy (NCBI): domain Eukaryota; kingdom Metazoa; phylum Chordata; class Aves; order Passeriformes; family Pycnonotidae; genus Pycnonotus; species Pycnonotus jocosus. The sequence continues at coordinate 411,945 of VWYP01022859.1, read as the reverse complement.
AGCAGAGATTCTGACAAGGCTTGTTCTCACTTGTTTGCTGATTATCTTGGTCTGCTTTGTGGTACATACATCATACTTGTAATAAAAAGCAAATTATTTCTCACTTCTGCTGTTGCTCTCATTGTACAGTAATTGTTCCCTCATGGTAGTTGTTTCCCTCTGGGTCCGTGCATTGCAGAGTCACAGTGACTCTCCTCCCTGCTCTCTTCCACACAAAGCATGTAGTTCTCTGGGCCTTCCCCTGTGCTTTTCTTGAGGCACTTCTACAAGTATGTTGGCAAAATCTTCCTTTAATCCTGATTGCTTCTTCAGCTTCTCTCTTCCATCCTCTCCACAATGCCATGTCAGCCCTGGGACACAACACAGTGTCCAAGCTGACATATCCTAAGGATCACCAGGGAAGTTTGGTATCTTTGACCTTTGTGTATAGGGTGGGAAGCTGAGGAGTTTGATCAGACAGCTTTTATAGCAGACTGGCAATACTGCTAACCATGATCATACAAAAACACATCTGCTTTTCACAGGGTTCAGACAGAATGTGGTTGTCAGCTGTCGTCAGTCTGTTGGGGGCTTTTTGTGGATTTTTGTTTGTTTTGGGTGGGAGAGGACAGGAGTTTTTTGCTTCTTTTTTTTGTTGTTGTTGCTATAGTTGGGTTTTTTTTTGTTTTTGGGGGTTTTTTTGTTTTGTTTTTGTTTTGTTTTGTTTTTTGTTTTGGTTTTTTTTGTTGTTGTTGTTTTTTTTTTTTTAATCTCACTCTCCTCCCACACAAGTATTTCTTCCAGCACTCTAAAATAGCTCCTGGGGACCAGGCTTTTTTGGGCCTGGAGACCCTTCTCAGTTTCCTTGCTCACGCTGACCTGTTTGTGCTTGCAGTAATTGTATTTTGATCAAGAGAAGGCAATAGATGTTACAGGTATGTAACTGTTACTGGCCTGTGATATATGAGACCTAGTTTCTAGCTCTGGCTCCAGTGAACTTTTGTACATTTTTTATTAGCCAGTGACTGGATGAAGCACATAAACAGGGATGCCAGTCTGAGTCTTCTCTCTCCCCAGTGAGTTTGTGTTGGAGTGACTATTCTCACTTAGCCCTGGTAATTTACTCAATTTGCTTCAAACTGCCGTGGACTCAAGCAATAAGTTCTGAATTGGGTCAATTTGGACACAACAGCAAAGTGTAAAAATAATACAACCTAACATTGTGCTCTGAGAGCAGTCATGAAAAAAAATACCAGCTCCTGGAAATGCAGTGATCAAGTCTCTTTCAGCCCCTCTTGTTGACAGAGCATCATTACAAGCACATTTCTTGGTTTGGCTCTTTTAAATCTTGAGCTTGGTCTGTCTGTCCCAAGTTACTGTGCCTCTAGATTTAAAATCCTTCTCTTGATACCTGAAAAGAACCAGAAAACCCATGCTGAGATCAAAAGTGAGGCAGCTTTTTCTCGCCTGAAAAGACTTCCAATGCTAAAAGTTTTCCCAGTTGCACTATGCTCTGCCAAACACATTTTTTCCAGATGCTGTTTTTCTAACTGTGTGTTTAAATCAGTGGTATCAAATATTTCCTTTTTGGCATGCAGGCTATTTACCTAGGCAATTAAATGAAAGTGCTGGAAGGCTCTCATTTTTGAGGATGTTGGCTGCAGGTAGGTTTTCAAGATGGTGGGACATCATGATTGAAACAGTAGAACAGTAGTTGTAATTTAATGATGGATAAAACATGGAGGAAAAACATCCTTAGAAATGCTTGGAAATGGTCTAGTGGAATATTATATGTTTAAATTATGATGCACTGAGCTTACACTATTTCAGTGAACTTTCAGAGGACAGTACATGGATTCAGAACTCAAAATGCCAGTTTTCCTGCCCAACATCTCAGTAAACTCTCCTGGAAGCCTCAGAGCTGATGCAGCCAGGGCTCCCAGCTTCCTGCCTCTCCTGCCATCTTCTGAGCTGACCATTTTAAACATGGAAATTTCCAGACCCTGAACACATCATCACACTGGGTCCCAGTGATATTGGCAATACTAGAAGCACTGCTGTATAATTTATGTTTGCTGCCCAGTGGCTTGATGCTGAACAGCAGCTGCAAAATGGACTGGATGCTGATGAATTTCCCAGTTGAGGCTGGTCAGTGGTGGGTAGCACCATTATCATCTCAGCCTTTTTCAGAATTTCCCGCATCCTCAGCTGGTGATCCTGGAGTGATCACTTTTTTTTGGAAATACTGCAGCCTGAAAAGATTCAGATTGTAAATAAGTTTGGGTTTCAAATCTCTTCCCAGGTTAATAGAGCTCATTTCTAGCAAAAACTGTCTGCCTTTTTCTGACGTGTCTGGTGTGACCACAAATGGAAAAAAGATGTCAGGTTTTATAAACCAGTGGACCTGATCCAATGCTGTGCTTAGTTTGGAAAGGATATAAACCTTTAACTTGCATGATATGAAGTGCAGGCCCAAGGCTAATGAGAACGTGTGGCAGTGAGAACAAGCAGCATAGGCATTCGGAGCATTTCTGAGGCTGCCAAGTATTGATTGGTAACGGGAGGGAATGAGTGGAGAAGCATTTCAATTTGGCACCCATATGTGATTCTGGTGCTGTCACAGTGAATTAGCAGGACTTTCTTTTCCCTGTAGTCCATCCCAGGCTTTTGTCATTGAAGTATCCCCTTTGCTCATATCAACTTGTTAAAAGACAAAGTGGAAAAAAACCCAAATAAATTCCCAGAACTTTTGCCCCCAAAAAGCCTGATTATGTTATGCTGCTATCCTCTGAATGGAGGCTGAACAGTACTAACGACTGTCACAGCATAAATGTTACGGGGGATTCAAGCTACAATTACTCATTTTGCACAGTCACTTAATCCACTAATGGGGAGAAATGGGACAACAGTTTAAGAAGGCAAGAGAACTGTCAGAGATTATTAAATCTGTTGGGATCATTTGGTTTAGTAGTCTGTCTTGACCCAAGTACATGGTTCAGCTAATGCAGCAGACTTAATGCCTCCGGTAATTAGAGCAAGAAGAGATGGGTCATCATTAGCAACTAGAAATTCAGAGTTGTATTTCATCTGGAAGGCAGCATCTTCAACAGGGCTTATTTGTTGCCACTGCAGATCATCTGTGAGTCACAAGTGGTACATTGGACTGACTCATTTGTGTGATTTAGCAGAGGCTTTTTAATACGTGCTCACTGTTCCGTATGAATAGTTCTTCTAAATAGTTGCCCAGCAGAAAAAGGCACAATATAGGACAACCCTGTGCAGTTAATACTACTGCTCTTATTTACAAGATGTTGGTGATTTCTTTCTTGTTGTGCAGTTCACGGTTCAGATTACTTTTGGTTGTAGGTTTGAAATGTCTTTGTCATATCTGTGAAACTGAAGAGTGAAGAAAGGAAAGCCAAGCAAGCATGGAAAGCATCAGTAATTGGCATCTTCAGAAGATACAAGAGCCAATCTAATACCATTCAAGGCATATATTCACTGAATAGTTTTACAAGTGTTTCACAGATCCAAAATCATATTCAATCCTGCATATTGCCAACAGCATGAATGAAAATTATATACCACAGATTCAGTGTTTTTGCAGATACTAGGAAATGTCTAAATTCTCTTCAAAGAGTACTGATAAGTAAATGAAGATGCAGATACAAAGGAAATTAGCCACGATCTGAACTCCATTACAAGGTACTATGAACTGGGAACTGAAATAGAATAAATGGGGTGATGTAATATAGCTGAGTCATTTCATATGATCTTATGCAGATCAGCAGGCAGGGAACTGTGACTTGAGAAGACCAAAGTATTGAAGTGTGGCTTGAAAGTGCTTGAGAGAAACTGTATAAATCAATGGATGCTCATCAAACAGAATTTGGGTGTCTGTGGTTGGTTTATTAAGTATGTGATGCTGAAATCCTCCTCAGGAACACCACCAAAGAGGGAAGAAAGGTTGCAGTGCTTCAGCAAGAACTGTCTGGAGAAACTGTCTCTCAAAAATATGCCCAGACCTCAGCAGGGGCTTAAGGCACTTGTAACAATCACTACAAAGGAAAGGGATTCAGAGGTGTCAAAAAGATAGCCATTCTCAGTGTGGATGGGAATCTGCTTAGAAACAAGTATACTTGGGAGTTTAATTTGCCAAATTAATCAAGTTCAAAAGCTCTCAACATTGCTTATGCCCATGATATCTGATGGATTGTGAGCTAACTAGAACTGAAGAGACCTTTTGTGGTTCACAGGGTTGCCTGGCTTCAGCAGAGTGCTTTTTATCTCCATGGAGCTGTTGTGAGCTTTTCACAAAAGCATGGGTCAGCTGGTCCAACCAAGCAAGGTCATCCCAGAGCACATGGCACAGGATTGCATACAGACAGTTGTGGAATATTTCCAGTGAGGGAGACTCCACAACCTCTCTGGGCAACCTGTTCCAGTGTTCCATCAGCCCCACATTCAAGAAGATCTTTCTCATATTCAGGTGGAACTTCCTGTGCATCAATTTCTGCCCACTGTCTCTTGTCCTGATGCTTGAAACCACTGAGAAGAGCCTGGCTTCATCCTCTTGATGCCCTCCTTCTTTCCTTCTCTGCTTCGTGAAGAGTGAGGAAAAAAATAGCCATTCTTCACTCCCTCTTGCTGGTGTGCCTGGGGAATAAAGTTGTTGTAGGCTCAGAGGAAGTATTTTGTCAGGAGATTGTGTTTATCAGCCTTTGGAGCTTGGATCTGTCTCAGATATTCTCCACCTTAGTCTTACTTTATAAAAGCACTGTCATGGTAGGAGGTTCTTGAAAAGGACCAATCTGATGGAGGTTTCTCTGCAGTAACACTACATCAGCTCAGCAGACCTCACTGGAGAAGCCTGGATTCTTCCCACTTTGTGTCTACATCCTCGTTTATCTACACAGATTTCTGCACTGTCCGTTCTCTTAACTCTTTCCTTCCAATGCAGGTTTTTCCCACAGTAACATTCCCTCTTCACACATGGCCATTACCTGCCTTTACTTTTCTGCTGCGTTCTGTGCTATCTGGTCCTCATGTGACAAACACAAGTTCTTGTGAGATCAAGACTGGCTGCTGCCACTCTAATCTATATTTTGCTGGTGGTGTAAAGGCCTTTATTAGCTGTAGTCTTTACTGTCAGCCAAATAGCACTCTTCCCATCCTATAAGTAGCATAATATGTGCTAATGGATTGGATGGAAATAATGGATGGATTATTTTATAATAAGGATTATTGTTCATAATAAGGATTATGAACATAAGGTATGTTATTATATAAAAGAAAAATGACCAAAAGCACTCCGTCTCTCTGCCAGCACCATGTCTCTGGACAGCTGTCATGAGGAGAGACCTTATAGGTGCAAGAAAGAGACGCTTAATCTCTCCTTGCTTCATAATACATGTCTGAGGTTCTGAGTATTAAAGTAATCTGTGGTGGTGTCAAAAGAGTGTTAAGGAAGTTGTCTGCTGTATGTGCAGCTGACTGTTTGAGGGGGCACAAGGGACTTAATGTTTTAGGGGCACGCTTTTAATGGATTCTGACCATTTAAAGGCTATTTCTCCTCTCTCAGACACTCTGGATATAATCCCATCCAACCTACCCCTCTACAAGTTCCATTCCAACCTATTGTTTGCTTTGCCTTCTTTCAGACCCTGCCTTTTATCCGGCTTCCCTAGCAGAGCTCACATAAACTGCTGGCCCCTCAGAGGAAAGGTAGCCAGTAAGTCTTGAAGTGAGCAAGAATGTGGTATGAATCACTGGGGAACCAAGAAAATCTTTTTCAGTGCCCAATTCTAGTGGAAGCTGTTTTGGGAAGTAAATGCCTACCTACACTACATGTCTTTGTGAAGGAGTCCTGAGTCCCTCAGCAAAAAGACAATGGCAGCTGTCTGGCAGGGAAAGGTTTGCTCTGTAGATGCTGGGGAAGCAGATGTCCTGTAGGTATTTGTGCTCCAATTAATTACTTAAATTAATGTACTTCATATGTGACTTAATGAAGGATAACATTAGCAACAACGGTGCCTGTCCTAAGGTAGCACCAGTGCCCACCCAAGTGCTGCCTTTTACCAGCTGCTGCAGAGGCAGTAAATCGGTCAAGGGATGTCAAAGTTCATTTTGCAGAGGGAAATAGTGATTTTACTCAAAAGTGGAGTGTGCCTTCTTTAATAAAGAATACTTAGCAGCGTGGGATCTTATCTCTGTATTCTGTCACTCCCTTCCATGTGCTGATGTACCCTTCTTTCTAAAAGCCACCAAGCTTCACTGGATCAATGAGGCCTGATCAATTGTTTTTGCCTCTGAATCATCCATATGGGGTTGTTAGCTGAGCTGCTGGCAGAAAACGAGAGGCAGCTTTCTGTCTGTTTACTGTAAAGAAAGCGAAGCAAGCTACAGGAGGGGACAGGCTGCACAGTATTTACTGTCAATACAGCTGGAGAGAGAGAGGAGATATAAGGAGAGGGGAGGAGAGGGGAGCAGGGGCTGCAGACTGCAACCCCAGTGAATGATCTGAGTGTGAAAATACCCATGCCTTTTCAGATGGAAAGAGAGTGGATTAGTCAACAAGGAATAACTGAGAGCATCTAAAGGTGTAGTGAAGGTCTAGCGAGGCAGGGACGTACTAGTGGCATGCAGAGTAATAATGCTGTGCATGAATGTACTGAGGCTGCACTGCAATCTGAAAAGCACTTCCAGATCTGCCCTGAGACAGAGCAGTTGCTGGGGTATTTTTGTGTATGCCTGCATGCAAGATCCACCATTTAAAAGCAGTAAGATGAATAACAATTGAACTTAGAGAATAATATTTGGAGGTAGTTTTCCAAATGAGCTGGATGTCACCATTGTAGCTCAGACCAGAAAAAGAAAATTATTAAAAATAGGCATACTTCCTTGCTTCTCTACTCTTATTCATCCACAGAAGTATTAGGTGACCTGAGCTTCACAGGGCAAGAAGGCTCTGAGGAGCTCTCTCTGAGTATTCCTCTGCTTCCAGAGGCAGGTGAAGGAGTGAAGAGTGAATTCACACTTTAAAGAGCAGCGAAGACCATCTTGCCATGAAACCATTCACAGATGAAGATGTAGAAATCTACATCCAGAGCAAGGTAAGACTTTATCTGACCAGATTTTCTGTCTCCCACAGTAGGTGTTGATTCTGAAGGGTGCCAAATTTGACAGTTAGTTGCTCGCCTGCTGTCTTCATTTCTGAGACAAGATTGGGTGAAGTTTCATGAGAACTGTATTTCTAATGAGATTTCTAGGTTTCTGTTGCAGAATCTTATCTGCTGGTAGCCTAATTTTTCAAGGTGCTTGTCCTCTTCTAGGTATCCTGAATTTTTGTTCCTGATCTGGAATTCCAGATGTGAGACTAGCTGTAACTGCCAGCCTTTAAATCTAAGGAAAGGTCCTTGCCTCTCTCCCTGTCTGGTGGTCTTGGCTTGGCCAAAACAAGACCGACACCAGGCGTTGCCTCTAAGAAAGATGTAGGAACTGCAGAGACAGACCAATATTGTTAGAATTCAGTCATCAGTCTGTCACCTCAGCTTAGGATACTTCTCTATATACCATGATTAAAATAACATGTCTCATTAGCACATGCAGACTGGAATCTCATTTTCTATTTTATAAGATATTCCAGCACTCAATTTTTCCCTCATTATGAAATGAAATAAAACAGCATAAAATCCTCTGTGAAACAATACTGTTTAATAAAAGCTCTAAGTGAGCCATAACATTTTTTAAAGCTGACACATATCATGGCAGTACTTAGCAAGATCCTCTTTTATAGCCTACTTTCCCCAACAAAATGCAAGATGCCAAAGTGACAAATAATTTCGAAATCAGAAAGTGTAAGGCTTTATTTTCTGTAAAGGAGCACATATTCTAGTAAAATGAAGGTGCTGGTAAGAAAGCCCCTTCTCTATTTGTTTTCTCTATGGAAATGTTTTGGTGGCAAGTATGAAAGTTCTCACAGAAATATACCTTCTTCAGGCATGCAGTGTTGTGCACAGGAAAATCATTCCATGAGAATCTGTTCAGTGAGCTATAAAAACGAATGCTTCTCTGAAGATTTAAAAAGCAGAGCTACAAAGGAGGGAACAGAGGGAAGCCATGCACAGGAAGATGCTCATATGACAGCCATAAGTACAAGGAACAGAAGCAGACTGTAGTTGAGTGAGGCTCATAGTTGCCAGTATTTTAGGTTATACTGAAAGTCTGTTTTCTAGCAGCCCTCCAGCTCTGATGGATTCTTAGTTTCTGCCTGCTCCTGAGTCTCTTGTCCAAGTGATGCTGCCTAACCTTCAGGAATTCCAGCTTGTCAAATGCTGCCTGTTTTTGGAAATAGGTCAACCACCTGGTGCAATGAATCTCTATAATACCAGAGATTTCATCCTTAAGCCACTCATCAAAGGAAAAATTAGAATGCGTATGGAGTGAACGTGGCTGGCTAAATAAGAGAAAACCCAAATGTTCTTAACAGTTCCTAATAAATCCCAATCCTGCTTCCTTCCCCCTTAAAAAAACACCTTGGTTGACTTTGTTATTCAGGTTTTGTGCATTTGTTTGGGCAGAATTCCCCAAGTTAAGACCTGGTAAGGGGGATGCCAGTTGGTCACAGGAGTGACTGTCCAGCAAAGACCTTACAACATCTCTTCTCCCAATATGCCTGTGCTGGTACTAGAAGCATGTGAGATAAATGCCTTGGCTCTTCAGACTCACGTTCTGTTTTCTGATTTTTTTCCCTCCCTTCTGTACAAAGGTTCTATTTTCCAACAGGATGATTAGGGAGCTAATTATGGTTGGCTAATTATCGTGAGCACACTCTGTCAGTCACATGCCCATTGTTTTTTTTATCCCTGCTCCAGTGATGGGGAGTACACATTGAAAGAGGTGTTTAGTGGTACTCCCTCCTCTGTTTTTTTGAGTCTGTATTCTTATAAAGAATTCATGACAACTGCTGTAGCCTAGCCAGTAGGTGATGAAGGCAGATTTAAATGAGGCCAGGCTGAGTTGAATGGATTCTCCCTGGATACTGGAGGTGGCAAAAAATGTTTCCAGCAGGTGCCCCTTAGAGAGAACAGAGCATGAGCAATGCATACAGAGAGCACTCTGGGTCTCTCTTTGAGCTGACCCACTGTGAGATTGTAAACTTTTTATACTTTTCAGTTTTAAAAAAGTCTGTTTTTTATCTAGAAGCTCTTAGAGATGGACATCTTTCTCTGCCGCTCACCGTTCACTTGCTGAAGAAACCATTAGGTGTCTTGTTGAGCAAGACAAGCTTATTGGACTGTTATAAGGAGTTGTTCTGGATTAACAAAAACAAGATGGACAAAATAGATACAGTATAGATACAGATGGAGAAGTGCCATAAATGAAAGCTGAGATGAGGAGGTGAAAATAAACATGGGCTAAAATCTTTCAGTGTTTTGGGGTTTTTTTTAAGTACATGTAAGTAGCTAAAACTGTTCTTAGAGAAAAGGACAAATTGGAATGAGGAGGAGGGTGAATTACTAGGGAAATTAAAGGGATTATATAAACATAAAGGACTATGTGGTGTTAAGATAGCAAAGAAACAGGATGTGCAGGGTGAATGAGAGCCCAGTGAAGGGAATATGGTGCTGCTGTCTGATGTATTTCCCACTTCCAAAAGCTATTCGGGCTTAGTAAAATTACTGTTGACTTTGTTGTCTGAGGGAGGAAGATATGCAAACTCTGCTCATCGTCAAGTTCAGTATTAGTCAATTGCTGTTCATTGGTTAATGAATGTGAGGCAAGCACTAGTCCACTTTAGTCCATTGAATGGTCCCTTGTTGTGAAGAAGTGAATCTATTTGTCCCCTTCCAGGGCCCGGGGACACATTTCAACACACTTTAGTGTGTCTGGCTGATAGTTCACATTTCACATAATGGTGTCCAAAAGGACTTCTAAAAAAGTACTTGTCAGTGATATTTTTTATACGAGAAAAGAGCATTGTTTAGATGCTGAAGAAGATGTTGAGTAAATAGGACACAGGAATTTTAGAAAGCCATAGGCTGGTTTGGGTAGGAAGGCACCTTTAAAGATCATATAGTGCAATTTCCCTGCCGTGGATTGTGACACCTTCCACTAGACCAGGGCTCAAAGCCCCATCCAGTCTGGCCTTGACTACTTCCAGGGATGAGGCATCCACAGCTCCTCTGGGCAGCCACTACCAGGACCTCACCACTCTCATGGTACAGAATTTTTAACTTATGCTTTCATTTCCTTTTGGTCTTTGATAATAACAAAAGACTGTGGCAATTATGCTTTATCATTCACTTTAGCCAAGTGATGAACTCTGATTTTTTTTCCTTGCCTGCAAACAATAAGATTTAATAGAATGTTGTGAGGAAAAAGAAGAATCAAGAAGAAAGCAAAAGCTGCAACCAAATGAGATAAAGCATAGGATCCAAAAAAGAACAGTAAAATTTCATTCTGCATAAGTAATTCTGGTTGTATAAGTAATGACAAATATGTTCATGAGCTTCATTAACAGTAGCTGAACATACTCACTTTAGTAAATGTGTAAAGATATTTGGGAAATATTAAATGTCTTTCACTAACATGGTTCCTTCATGTTCCTTCTGTTGAATCGCCTTGTTCCGATTGTGACAGTCCCCTTATGCTCCCTTCATTTTTAGTCATAAGTGAAGGCTCAGGTTCATCTTACATTTTTCTGAGTTGTCCACCCCTCACCTCAGTCCTTCCAAGACTCAGATATTTCACTGAAATAATTTTCAATAATTCATTATGCTACTACTTCTTTGTCGGAACCCAGGGCATTTCTTTGGCTGCCCTGGAAGCTCAGGAGACCCTGACCAGACAGTCTGGGAACTGAACAAGAAGGATTTACCCCAGTACAGGGTGTTTACAGCCCTGTCCAGGGGGGTGAACAGGGGGGTTTCAATTCTGTCCATGGGGGTCACAGACCATGGCACAAGGCAGAGATGAATTACAAATCTCAAGAGTGTGAAACACAGTAGTTTAGCTTATCACTGAGTGAGAAATATGTAGTTTTAGGTTTTCTATAATAGCAGTAGATGAGGACAAGATGGAGATTTTGGGGCGGTTCCCTAGGTTTTTCTTCTTCTCCTTCACCTCCATTTTCTGATGTGACGTTAGTACAATGTGGCTTGTGGAGATTGGGCCAAGTGGGTATGATCTGTTTGATGTGGATGGTGGACATTGGTAAGAAATGGTAAACAATATGTTTGTAATAATCTCTATAAAAGGTGACAACCTTTCAGGGGAAGAGGAGTTGTGCTATGGCGGGGGTTCAAGACAGACCTCGCTGGGCACAGAGAGAACTATGAGATAAGGAATAATAAACAAAGTGATAGACCTTGGAGAAACTGAAGTCTGAAGCCTCTGTCTCTTTCATGCGTCTGCCCCGAAACATCCAGGAGGGCAAAAAAGACTCTAAACCACCAGAATATCGGAATCAATAAATCCGATACTTCTTGAATTGAATAACTACCCTTTAAGCCACACAAACACCTAGTTCCCAATGGGACCAGCTTTGGAAAGATGCTTTCACACTATTTAGGAGTAAAATCTCATCTGTACTTCAGACATGAGGACAGTGTGGATACATTCAGTGTATAAGGTAGGCATCTAAATGATTCCACATACACCTACCACCTGACTAATGAACAGATCTGTAACTCTTGATGTCCTGTCAGTTCTTGGAATGAAACATATCCTGGCTTTGAGAATGGCTACCATATGCAGGGGAGTAACTGGTATTCTGCATCAAATGGATAAAGAATTGGGACTGTAGCTGTAGCTGATAACAGATTTATCTGTGTAATGAACTCCTTTCCTTCCATCCAATGGTGTTGGCATGGAAATATCAATTAATGCTCAATAGTCGTGAATATTGACCCTTTGGTGTTCACAGCTCTGCCTCATGGTAAATTGGTTGCAATACGGAGGGGACAATTTTTATTCCCAGTGTAGCACAGGCACAAATGTTTCAGGATGCCTTAAGGTGATTTGTCTGCTTCCCACTGGAGACAAAGACTGCAATTACCTGTAACATGGAGTGTCCTTCCTGGAACTGACAGGTGGAACGGCGGCATTACCTGGTTTCCAAAGCAGTGGAAGAGGTGCAGAAAATAATCCAGCAGCTGACTGCAGAAATCAGCAACAAGGCCGTGAGATTCCAGGCTATCTCCAACTCTGGCATTCACAATGAGAACATTAAGGTATGAACAAAAGCTCTAATGCACTCTCTGGCAGCCTGTAGGCAATCAGAAAGGGATTTCTCTGCTATGTAAGTGTTTGTATGGGCAGGTACCTCACCCAAAACACCACAGATGATGTGCTGACACTTCACTGTGGAGTTCTAGTGACTGGGTCATTGGCACTCACTCATGGACATCTCACAGCCAGAGGAGCAGCAAAGAGAGATGGGTAAATCAGGCAGAGCCTCTTCTTACAGCTGCTGTGTTTACAAAGAGCATCTGTTGCCAGAGCTGTCAATCCACAAGCAGAAGCCAAAGCTCCTTGGGAGACAAAAAGAAAAATATACTACTTATGCAGCAGTAATGTAAGAAAAAATGCTCATGCCTTCATGAGCTATGACTCATACTTTTTCACAGGTGGAAAAGCTGTCAACTCACTAAAAAAGAGAAAGAAAAATTAAAAGTCCTTCTTCTGCTATGAACATTAGAAACCTCCTTCTGAAAAATATGTTTTTTCTTTGTCATGGATCAGAATTTCTTTTTTGTTGGGAAAAAAAGGCTTATTAGTGAGAAAAATGAAATGCCTTTCCATTTTAGACCTTCAGATGTGAAAATAATAATGCCCTGTCCCAGCTGTGACAGAAGAAGGCTGCTTATTTCTTGTGACTCCATTACACAAAAATAACTAGTAAAGACACAGGAAACAATCTTTTTCATTAGTTGAAATACTAATGTCAACCATTACACTAAACCACAGCCATTTACAGATCAAAACACAACAAACACATAAAAGTATGAGGCAACTTTTGCAGTTCTCTGGGACTGAAAGATAAGTCTTTGTACAAAGCTGCTGGAAAGGAAGAAGTCTTTGTACAAAGCTGCTGGAAGGGTACAGAGGTGGAGGCAAAATACAATCACCCAGTCTGAAATGTGGCTATTGCCCTGGGGACAAAGACATTCAGATTCATAGCTCTTCTGGAATTTTGAGTATCCCAGAGCATGTGGTCTTGTCAATAAGTATGGCCCCAGTGACACAGAACAGTGCCACATCCTGGTCCACGAGTTCCTTAGTGCCAGAGTCTGCCAGCCACCTCTGGTGCTGGCACACACAGGAGGTGGAACAAACCTGCTTGGCTAATGAGGTCTGACAGGACCAGGCTCAGGGTAAAATTGTTGCTCTGAAAAGCAAAGCAGAACAAAACCACCAAGGCAATTTATTATGAGCAGTAATTTGATGTTATAGTATGCACACCTGAACAAATTCTGCATGAAAGAAATCCTCAAAATCTATTTCCTTAAAAGTGGCAAATCTGTTGTTCATGTTTAACTGGACCCAGTGTAACGAATCTGTGGAAGTACCACTAGGAGGACCTGGCTAACTGTCCTGTATGTACAGGGCAGCAAAGAATGGGTTGATGAGAAAATATTTTGGTTTGGGCTGTCTACTTCCAAAAATTGGAAACTTTAATACCATTGCTGACATACTTCAACGTAGAGGAGACTTGTGTCCAGAGAAAGTCAATGTATTCATTATTCTGTGTTTAATTTCACAACATCTTTTTTTCTATCAGTTAAATCTACAGTGATTTTTCAGAACCTTCAGCTTCTGGCTAAAAAGAATCAATTTAACATGGTGACAGATCTAAATTTGTTGAGAAGCCTCAAGCTCCCTTCTAAATATGAAGGACTGAGTGGAGAATAGTTAAGAAAAGTCTTTAAGTATTCGGTGTTTACCTGTGACCCACATAGCAAAAAGTCATGCTTTAATGAAAAACCTGAATTAAAGTTCACATTAACAAAACAGATTATTTAATTTTTAAAAGTTCTAAGTGTTAGTTTTTGTTGTGGCCCACCATTTTTGGAGCTGTCAACTGTGCAGGGCTGATGCAAAAGCTGTGGAGGCTCCAGTAAGGTTATAATGAAGAGGTCCAGATTAATTATTGGTACTGCACTGCCAAGTGGCAGTGCCAAGTGTTTAATCAAGGTGGGGGAAATGGGGGGATTTTCCTTTAACAAACTCCAAGCATCCAAGGAAGCTTGCAGCTTTGCTTTGTGAATGAATGACCTAGCACATGCTTTCTCTCTGTTCTGTGTACTTCTTTTCTTCCTTTCTGCTTCTCTCAGGATCAGCCAGCTTTACTGGCCAAGTGGTCAGCTATGCTTCGGAGGAAGCGCCCATTCCACCCGTCCATCCAGGTACAACGCCTTCCTGGTGCCTGACAATCCCTGTGCTTGCTCCTTCCTTGCACACCCTCTCCTCCAGACAACTTCACCCACCAAACTGATCCTTCCATAACTGTTTTGTCCTCTGCAGAAGAGACTTGATTTTTTTTTTTTCCTCAAAGTATAATTGTTTTCTCTCTAACCAAAGGTTTCTGCCTCCCTGGAACAGCCTGGCCAGCTGCACAAGAATGAGGTTGTATTTGATCTGCCCAGCATACTCTAGACAGGATTTTAATACAGCAGAACTGGCCACAAGTTACAACCTCCAGAACTGGAGACTCTTGCTCGAGCCTGTGGCTTTCTGGGACCCATGGGCTGCTCATAGCATGTGAGACCATTGTGTGACAGAGCATAGGTGTGGGACTGGGATTTGCTTAGGCCAAGAAGACACCAACTGCCCGGCTTTACAGTGCTATTCCCAGCCTTGTGTATTCTGTTGTTTTCTGATAAGCCCCAGGTGGAGGACCCTTGTGACTTGCATTTGCAGGCACTCACATAGCATGTGCAGCTCTTCCCTTTTCAATCTAGTGGGTACCAGTGCATACAAAACAACATTTTTGTATGGGGGGAATGGTTGTTTACCTGCAAATGTGGCTGAGGCAGTGAGAGGAGCAGTAACTGCATGACAGCCATTGTATTTTTTCCTTATGGAGCCTACTACTCTGTTTCTGAGCTGCCCACAGGATTTCTCAGCCCCACAAAACCTGGTGTGTGCAGGTCAACTTGATCTGCAATGTCATCCTTTCAGCATCCTCCTGCCTTTATGATTTATGTTTGACAAAAGAGCAGCTTCCTGGTGTTTTCTTTGCTATTTCTGTGCTTCTGGCTGGCCATCTTTTGTTTTCCAAATCTCTTGCCAGGGAGCAGAGAAGACCAGCTGCTCCCTGTGAGAGACAAAGACAGGAGGTGAGCGTAGCAAGGCAGCCCCTGCCCTATGATCTCTGAGTGAGACAGACACAAGGAGGGCAGCTGGGTCAGCCAAGAGTCTGGATCATCAGAAAAGTCTGCTGTTAAGTCAGGTCTGAGGTCAAGTCACTCCCCCACTCACTGGAGCCCAGGGCTGACCTGAAATGGGGGTCCCAGACCCATGAGCAGAAGGTGTGGGTAGAAGTCCCAGAAAGGCTGCTTGGAGACAATAAAGCTGTTAATGCCCTCAGGGCTCTGGCACCTCTGTGGTAATACTTTAAATCAGCTGAGTTGAGCTGAGGAAGGCTACCAGAGTGTTTTGGATTATTACAGGAGAGTGACAAGTGTGTTTCATTCACCATGGGTGTAACCACCTTGCAGCAGTGGCTGTCACTCCACATCCTGCTCATGCAGCAGCTTCACCTTACTTATGCCAGTGTAAGTTAGGCTTGGTAGCAAGTGGACTTGAAAAGCTCCTGAGCCAACATGGTAAAAATCTGAAGGAATTTGAACACCCCTTCTGGAGCCAAAACTGCCAGATGCTTCCAAAGTAGTACTTGGACATGTCTGGCTATGCCCTGGGCCAGACAGATGATGTTTTGTGGTATCTGAGTCACCTTATTTTTCCCTTGCAAATACTGTCTCAGAACTGGTTTTTATTGGAAAATGGTTGTTCCCCAAGTGAGGCAAATTACCTGGCTTGCAAACAAGCCTGTTTAAGGCTTCCTTGTTCATTGGTTGCTGCCTCCATCCTTACACAGTTTCTGTCATGTTCATCAGGAGATGCAGTTCCATGCATTACAGCTGGCCAAGACCTGGACTTATTTCTGAGAGTGATGCTGCCTCTGTAGGCTCAGGCATATCACTTGCCTTATGTCTCTGTCCCTTTAAAGGCCAGTCAGAGTGAAACACTTGTAAAATTAATGGGCCATAGCCTTATTTTGCTAATGTCTATAGTGGATTTTGAAAGAGATCAGAAAGGCGCACATTTTGCCATAGTTATTACTAGTTTTGGGCTCTGGGCTTATCTCAAGTAACAATTCTAAGATAGTAACTAGCACTGTTTGGGGTTTCCCTTGGCTGGATCTGAAAACATATTCTCTCACGTCTTCCTGCTCCTTAGAAGCTGCTGGTTATTACATCTCATGCAATTGCAGACTAGAAATAACAAGGGAAGGTGGAAAGCATGGTGGGTGTGGTGGCAAATCAGCCAGTGAGCTCTTACCTTCTAAAAGCTTCACATCAGATGACTTCTAAGACAATTTCCTTTCAGTCTGCATGACTCCAAGGTAATCCTTAAACAGGTCCTGGCTGTGTTCAGTTAGTCCCATCATACCATAGCTTTTCCTTCTTTTCAAAGCCCCCAGTTTAACCTAGTACTTCCTCAACCCTGTTTTCTGTACTTTAGCTCATGGATCTACCCTTGTCTCCTCTCTCAATCTCTCTGAACCCTCCTAGGTCTTAGCACCCAGCCAGTTCCTCATCACAGTTCCTCTTCGTGGCCTGACCGGTTACAGAGAATGCCAGGTACGGCACTGGCGCTATTACACCGTGAATGGAGCCAAGCTGCTCTCCTCCGTGCGGGACCCTGAGGAATTGCACCAGTGGCTGGAGGTGGAGCAGTTCTCAAAAAGCCTTCAGCAGTGGCATGAAGAGGATGTGAACATCGAAGGTGATCTGGTTCCAGCTAAAGTCCTTATCGTCTTCCGGGAGCTGGTGGAGAAGTCGATTGTCTCCTGTAACCTCTCCAGTGAGTTTGGTGGGGACAGGTGTAAGGGAAACCATCACACACACAAAGTGTTTGGCTTGCATGGTCAGAAGCTGAGCAAAACCCTCCAAAACCAGGAAGCCTTCAAGCAATTGCAGTGACATACACAGACCTGCACTGAAGATAGAATTCAGTAGTTCTTGGGCTCTTTGTACGCAAGGTGTTACTCCTTTCCTAGGAATTTGGGTAGGGTCTCCAGCAACATCACCCTCACAGTTCAACTAAGAGGCAGCCCAGATTTTTAGAACATTTAGGAATTTGTTTGGGGGGAAAAAAAATCTTTCTTACTCCAGCACCCGCAATATATTTGGATTATCAAGGAAGGTAGTATGGGAAAATTGGATACTGGAAAGATGTGTAAGTCTGAGGAGAATATGTTTGAAGATATTTATAGGGCAGATAATGCTCTGGGGAAACCTTAGCTGCCCACAGCTTTCCAGCTGGGGGAACCAAGTAGAACTTCTACTGAAGCAAAATATGTTGGACAAGTGCTCTTTTCCCCAGTGTCCAGGCTACTCCTGTGGTGCCTCTTCCATAGCGTGTTTCCAGGACGACTTTAATCACCAGTAGCCTAATGAGTCTTCTGTATTTCAGAACAATAGAAGCTATTTCTACTCATCTGATTGCACTCTAAATTGTAGTCACAGGAAAAAAAACCCACATGTTAAAGTTAAACTCTGCTAGACAATGGCATTTTTTTCAGGAAATACTTGTTATCATAGGAATGGAAAGGTGGATAGGAATGAAATTTCACAATTGAGGCTCACAAGAAAGACCAGCTGGAACAGGCTTGCTTTTGAGGCTTTACTTATGTGAAAGTTATTGTGTTGGGCAGCAGTCACATCACGTTTTTCAGTGAAAATTGAGTGTTGTGGGGAAGGTACTTGCAGGAACCCCAGAGAGTGATGTTTGGGTTGATGATTGTTATGCCTCTTCTGTAAGGTCCGCTGGGAGGAGATGAGCTAAGATGATGTCAGAAGAAGCAATTACCATTTTTGTTTGTTTCTGTGAAGGATGGACTTCCTTCATCCCACACTATGGCTGATTTCTTTTCTTCCCTGTTTTTTAATTCTTTCAGCACCAGCAAAATCAGTTTTTGAGGTGTCTCACTTTTCCTCAGTGGAAAAATAGGTATAAGCAATGCTTTTGGAAATGCCATGACCATATTTACATGCTGATGCAGTTGTTTCTCCAACACTTTTCAGCTGCCAGGGGTCCTTGTTGGGAGCTTGGGAACAGAACAGTTCCTGTTTTGATGCCAGGTTTGACTCAGCAGGGAAATAGCACATAGATTTTCTGACGTTTATGGAGTGCTGGTTAGGATGGACTGTACTCTTTGCACAGTTATTCACCCCATGAATTGCTCTTTAGTCTATGCCAATCAAAATGAGGTGGGATAACACACTGCTCATCAAACTGCCTATCTTCATCTGCTCAGGCTTTTACTTCAGTGGGTTAGAGGATGGACATGCAATTGGCTCAGATGGCAGAGCTGAAGGGACAGTGATCCTGCCAGAGTGACTGGGACAGAAACTTCTTCCATGAACTCAACTGCACCAACAGGAAACATCCCCCAAAGTCCATTAGTTGCAGCTTTGTTTCCTTTCTGTAATCTTAAATCATGTTGTTCCTGGAGATGAGCCACTCTTCACACTGAGGAAACTTCTTTCCTCTAAATCACCTTGGAACTAACTCTTCTTAACACTCAGCACTTGCAATGATGTAGCAGTTAGACTTTTCTGAGAGACTGCTCAGTACAACATACCATAAATTCTGGTATGTGCATCTCCAGAAACAAACCTTACAGATACCCCACAAAACATTCTGAATGACTGGCAATGGTAAGTGTGATCTGGCAGGGGTCTGATCTCAGGTTCTCTGAAGGAAGAAGAACATCTCTAGATAGGAAGTGGTTCATCTGCTTTCCAATCTGCAGTGATCTCCTTGTAGTGTACCATTAGAAATATTAGGTAGCACCACTTGTCTAGCTTTATTTTTAAGAAGCTGATCCTACGGTTTAAGAGGACCCACAAAGTTTAAAAAAGCATGATAATTGAGTGTAAAGTTAAGAACTTTGTTCTTTCATTTTCCTGTTGTCATTCCCCAGGATAGACTTACATAGATTTAAGTTTTTCTTATATTCTTCATGTGTTATTGAAGAAAAAGTGTTAAGACAGACCAATAGAACTGCAATAGAACTTGCTTGGCTTGTGGAAAAGGACCTTTTATCTTTATTTTCTTCTCTTGTTGTTCTTTCACAGGTAAAGTGACAGTGCTGGAGAGCTTCAGCTCAGTGGTCCGGGTGGCTGTGGAGACGTCAGAATCCCAGGTTGAGGTGGAGTTGGTCCCTACTGTGGAAATTCCAACTTGCTGGCCTGAGAAAGCCCGGTGGCCTCGCTGCCTTAAGCGTTGGCCTTCTCAGGAGAAAGTGCAATGTGTCAAGGTAAACAGTGTGAAAAACACCCATAACTCTGGGATGGAATTTACCTCTCAGGTGTCTGTCTGACAGTGTTTTCCCGAAGAAAGAACTACATGGTGGTGGCAGTAGGGTTAGAAGATGTATTCTCTAAAGAGATAAGCAATGTTTCAAAATACTCTGTCAGATTTTTTTTGGATTTTGTTTTCCCCCCTTACAGTGGTGAACTATATAGAAAAATCTGAGTTAACTTTTTATTGTGTGACTCCCTAGCAAACAGTTCTGCCTGCATCACACAGCTCTGATGTGCATCATTCTTGCTCTGCCTCTTGTAAGACTTCAGCAAATGGGCTGCTGTCTTGCAGTTTTCCCTCCAGCTCAATCCTGTCTTTCCCTACAACACTCAAGGCTGGATTCTGCTTCAGCTCAGCCCCAGTTGCCATGCTCCTGCAGATCCCATTCCACCTTCCAATCCTGCTCTCCTCTAATGCACAACCTCCTGCTCCACAGCAAAGTGCCTGCAGAGCTGCACCTCTGCTTCAGTGGCACCGCTGGTACTGTGCCTGATGGCTCTAGAACAGGATCTTCCTGCAGTAACTGATACCAGCACACAAGGGAACAATGCAAAAAGCTGTTTATTCAACTAAGAATTAAGATGGGAGCACGCCTCGTGTTTGCTGCCTCTGCTAGAGACATAGAATATGCTTTGAGAGATGTCACACATGCTTTTGTAACCTCTCTCTGCATTGCTGGGAGAAGTTTGCCTCTGACCTGCTGTCACACTTCCCCTGTTGTTCACAGTCGCTGGGTTTCGACCTCCTGGCCCGCTCTAATTATCACTGGCAGCTGTGCTTCTCCCGTGCTGAGCACATCCTCATGGAGGGACTTGATGAAGATGGTGGCTGTCGCATGAAGTGCTTCAGGGTCATGAGGCAGATGAAGGAAGATGTCTGGTGTGCTGGAAATAAGCCTGTCATCACAGCTTATCACCTTCAGGTAGGCATCACCCTGATCCCAACATATAGCCACGGGATCTGTTGCAGTGGCTTCCACTCAGTCATGTCAGAATGTTGTGGTGTAAATCAGTGTAACATCTGTGTAACTTCTAAGGTGACTGTCAAAACTGCTGTACCTTTTCATTGCTTTTTGGTGGCAAGGAGTTCACTAAATACGTGTTCCAAACTTCAGCAAGAAACTAAGGCCTGTAGAAACATTATGATTGCAGCAATATAAATAGAGTCAAGGCCCCTGCTCTGTTTTGACTTCACATTGTACTGTTGTCTGTACTTGCACACTTACTTCCTGCTTCTTGACTATCCCAGCTATCTATATCCATCTGTCTCTCTGGTGGAAGATGGTGCTTTTTTTTCTTTGTGGATATGCACCAAACAGTTCTGGTGGTGTTTCACCTGGGGTAGGAAGAGAAGAAAGAGTTAAAGGGGTGGTGGTATCATCCCTGCACCTATTTCAGAGTTCAAGATGGCTTCAAACAAATTTGTGAAGAAGAGAGAGAAGACTCTGCTATGACTGTATCCCCACATCTGACAGCTGCAGACACCAATGGACCACAGGCAGCACCATTTGTTAGATTATAGATTAAAAATCCTGTTTTCTGGGACACCATCCTCCTGGAGTTGTCAGGGAGAGGCTGTGCTTTTCCCACATTGAAGCCTCAAGCCATTAGGTTCCAACAGTACTTACTGATCTTTTGGTGTCCAAAACCAGATGCAATGCTAAGATTTCTCCTAAAGAAAAAGCTAGTGACCATGAAATGCTGTTACAGTCATGGCATGGAGATGGAGTAAGTCAAGATGGAGTAAAAAAAAATTGGTGCAGCTGATTATAGCTTAGCTGAATGCAAAACTCCTCAGTGCCTGTAAGAACAACCTGGTAGGAAAACTGTCATACACAAGACAAACTGGGAAACCATTTAATCATTAGGAACAATGTTTTTCCCTGGCTCAAGGAGCAGATGTGCAAGAAGTGCCGTTGCATGGACTCTTGATCAAAGTAAGAAACTATTTAGAAGCTCTTCAGTTCTTTATGGTAACTGTACTTCTGGCTTTTACAGCAAGAGAGGATTGGTTTACCAGACAGAAAGAACATTTCAAAATTACTCACATTAAAAAGAAAAACAGGGGGAAAAAGAAAAGAAAAATGAGAGAAACAGTGAGTGGATAAACCAGCAGTTGAGCAGAGGCTTAGTGTTAGGTTTCTTTACATTCTCACGTTCCCCCTGTCAGAGGTATCCAACGATTAGGATTAAACAAGACCCTCTATGACAGGGGAAATCTGCATCCCAGAAGCTCTGATAGCCAGAGGGGACCATGGAACTGCCCTTCTTTTTCTTACCTGCATAGGAATGAAGTTTGATATCTGGAATTTCATAAAGATCTAGGTACATTCTGAAAGCCAACTCAGTGCTGTTGGTAGGGAGCTGGCAGTTAGGGACATAAATGCTGGGGATAATCTCTTGTTTGGGCACCTGACTGAAAAAGCAGTGCTGTTTTCCTTGCCTCCAGAGACTTCACTGCAACTGCTGCCTGCTGAAGTAGTTTTAGTGTGTCAGAAGGTAACTGCTCTGCAAGTCTTCAAGGAGCAGCTCTCAGAGAGTTACAGCTTGAATTCCTCACTATGTCTTTGTTCCCTGGTGACATTCAAGAAAAGGCTTTGTGGTTATTGCAGCTGTGAACAAAAAAAAAATTCACGTTTGAAAAACTGTTTGAGGAGAAATTTGTCAGCAGTACAACTAGAGGTCAAATTCTACCTCTGTAGAAACAGACAAGTTGAAGGCTGTGGTTCTGCCACACCTCACAATGTCTGTGAGTCTCTTTTTGGGTAGCTGAATTTGCAAAAAAAAAAAAAAAAAAGGGATTCAGAGGACAGTTAAGGCACTTAGCAGAATTATTGAACAAAGGATAGGTGATTTTGTACTTTAAAAAGTTATTTCAGGCTGACCAAGGCAGTCAGTATGGCTTTTTTGGTACAGTAAGTCTAAGTTCCTTGAGAAAATTCTTCTCAGTCATGGCAAAGTCTGAGAAAATACAACATGGGCAGTGTAAAAAATAATACTATAATTGCAATAATCGTATGCATTTTGTTATTTTAACTATGTATTTCTCAAATGTTAAATTGCATAAAACAAATTTGGAGGAATAGAACATAAGACACACAGTAAGTATCACATGTCAGAAAGAAGCCCAGCCAGTATTTGACCAGAAAGCAAGCCTTGCACCTGCAATAGCTTCTTGGAATCTCAGTCTGTTTAGGATGCAGATCTTTGTGTGTATCTTCAGCACAAATACAGCTGAAGCTAACAAATAATTATGTTAATCTCATTATGCTTTGTCCCTCCTTGCATCTACTGGCTTCTACCCTTGCATAATAGGCCATTTTCTACAGCCTAAAATGCCTGGCATTTCTACAGAGGCTCCTGCTGGAGGGTGGCAAATAGGCCAAGATTATTTTAGGAATATAATTTTCCTTGGGCTCCTGGTTCAGTCAGGGCAGAGTGGCTCCTCTGGGGAGAGATCCTAACCAGGCACCTCCAAGCTGCTCTTCCTGATCCCCAGAGACTTTAGCTGAGATCCCTCCATTGAAATGTTAACACAGGGAGGTAGCAGTGTGAGTCTCTGTGATTTCCAAGGCTGTCAGCCGTTCACCAGCACTAAAAGTGCCTTAGTAAGCTGTGTGAGCCCTCGACAGAACCTCTAACACATCATCTCTCCCATCTGCTTCTTGCAGACAGTGCTATTCTGGACGTGTGAAAAATACCCACGCACCAAGGATTGGCGCTGCTTCCCTGAAGCCTTTCTGAGGCTGGTACAGAAGCTGCACAAGTGTGTAAGCCAGCACTTCCTCAAGCATTACTTTCTCAAGAACACCAATCTGCTGAAATATGCCAACACCAGTGACCTGGACCTGGTGGCCAGCAAGCTCGCAGTCTTCTTGGAGAACCCCGTTTTCTGCCTGGACTAAGGCAGGCAAAGGTCTCGCCCCAACCTGAGTCAATCCCCCAGCTCCTGTCCCCACCTGTGGCTGCTCTCTGTGTCCCTCCAGTAGCTGTTGCAGCTGGCTCTGTGAGACAGTTGGCACATGCAGCGCGAAAGAGAAGTGTCGAGCTGGCAGCGGTGGGTGGTGAAAACTGATGGGAGGTATCACTTGATGCCCAGCTGATCTAATTTGCTTTCAACAGTGACAGCCTGCCTGGAAGCTACAGCCAGTGAAACCCAACTTTGTGTGTCAGTCAGAGCAGGCAACTGCCTTGTTCTGTGTCTCCAGTCTTGTGGCACCTAAGCTGAAAGGCAGCGCAGAGGAGTCTCGCTCTGCTGCCTCTGTAACCTAGCACATGCACTGTTGCTGCAATCACCTTTCTCACAAGGACAGCGGGTTTAATTGCCTGCTTGCCTCACAGGCCAGTTCTGCAGAGGGTCAGAGGAACATTTCCGAGGTGTTCTGAAGCTGGAAGCTTTCTCAGAGGAAATTCAGTTCAGTGAGATTCTGCTCCAGTAGGATCCAGTAGGAATTTAACCATGCTACTAGTATTGAAGAGCTCAATAGGAGCCTCTTTATTTTTCTCTCCTCCACTTACATTTGACTTCCAATTGCTTCAAGTATATCTTTTCCATGGTGGCCTTTGCCAGTTGTGTTAGTGCTGTACAGTCAGGGAGCTTTGGCAGGGCAGATTTCACTCCCATCCCTCGTTCTATGCAGCAGGCTGGACGAGGAGCTGGTCTTTCCCTGCTCGTTAGCACCCACGTATTTTTGGGTGCAGTGCAGAAGGAGAATATTTTTCAAAGGCTCTTAGCTCCAAGATCCCCAGTGCTTTTAATTTTGTGAATGTTTCAAAAGAAGATGGATTTTAGTATTTCAAAAGAACAGAGCTTTAGAATTAATTTGAAGAATGCTGGGTTTAATGTTATTAAATTGCTGAGACTAAACCAAGATAGGAGGGATTTGGGGTTTGGTTTGGTGGGGTTTTTTTGGTCACATCTATGCAGGAAAGTAAATAAGTCCTTTGCCAAGGGGGCTGGCAGAGGTGGGATTTGCACCCGGCGCTCCAGGGAGCCGCACAGGGCGCATCCGCGGTGCGGCGTCTCCCCGTCGTGGCAGACTGCGGTACAGCCACGCGTCTCCAGCGCAGCCTCTGCCTCTGGAGCAGCCTGTCTCCTGCAGCTTTTGAGCAGAGTAGATGGGGTCAGGAAGGATCCCAGCTGTGTGGTCCTGGTCTGGTCTGTTCCTGTGTCTCCTGCATCAGATCTCACCACATACAGACCTGATCCAACCATGTCAGCTGGCACCTTCTTTGCTCAGATCCTCGGAATACTCTCCAAGTCACCATTCCACATGGATAAGTGTGTTGTGTGGAACTGTTTTAAACAGTTAACTTCTCTTGCTAAACCTTTGTTCTCCAGGCTCCCTAAATGGGACACAAGTGTCAGTTTCATGATGACACCTCCTGTTCCAGTTTGGCTTTCCTGTTTCCTGTGAGCTGAGCTGTTTCAGTAAAGTGCAAGGAGATGCCAATCTGCCAGGCAGAGTCAGGCAGCTGTGGCAATGAAGTAATTCTCCTGTTTCATCTTGGTTTTGTCTTGCGGTTGAAGGGCTGGCTTCTGAAGTTAAAGGAGGGCAAAACCAGTTCAAACTGTTTAAGGACAATGCAAAACATTCAGAGCTCTTAATCCCAGATTTGATATTTTACTGCTCTGATGTACGATCCTTTTGGGATTTAGTTGTGGCTGCTGAAGAATTTATCTCCCTTTATAGCTGAGTGAAAAAAAAAATGTTTTGGTGGTGATACCTTAACTTGGATGCAGCTGTGTATCAGAGTCCTCAGCTGCTGGCGTTCACAGCCTGCTGTGAAGCGAAACCATGGGCATGCAGCGTGTGCTGCACAGCCATGACATGGAATGTGCCACTGCTCTGCCAGAGTGGCAGCCTCTTACAGCCAGGAATGACTCAGCAAAGCCAGGAAATAAGCAGAATGATGGACCCCTGCTTTGAGCCAAGTCTGATCAGTTTTTGCTCTATTTTCTTCTTGTTTACACAAGCAAATGCATCAGCTAGCATATGCTGCTGCAGAAAGTATCCTTGCCACGACTGAAACATGGAAGGTACATTACTATTGACCACAAAGACACAGGAACAATCCCACAGCTTTTTCTCCAGAACAGCAAAATGTGACACAGCTTGCCACTTGCAAAAGGAAAAGGCTTTGAGGAAAGAACTAATGTGTTCATGGAAGCAGTTGAATACAAGAATTAATTCCTTTCAGAGACATTTTTTGAGATATTATCTTACATCATCTTGTACAGGTCTGCTTGGGTTCGTGGGGTTTTGTTGTGAGGCAGTTTTTTGTGGTTGTGGGAGAGTTGTGCAGGAGGTCTCCTATTCAAAAAACCCAAACTGCCCAAATATATTTATCACATTTCTTACCAGTAAACTTTCTGCAAATAGCTTTTCACTCATACACCAGAGCTGACTGCAAAATCATGGCCTCATCCCAAGATTTTCTTCTAAAAAGAGATACCACATTGTATTTTGGCTACACAGTAAGTTTTATGTTTCATGTTTATAATTTTTCTTTTTTAAAAGGGACCATTTGGACAAAGACAGACTTTCTTGAAATAGGTTTAAGCAAAAGTTCTTTGTTCAGAACATCTGGAAGAAATGTGATGAGCATTTTCTCTCCCTCTCTTTTTCATTGCTTTCATGAGTATTTGCTGCATTCTCAGCCCTCACCACAGTCAGCATCGCTCTGTCTGTCAGAAATTTCAATGGAATGTGTTGCTCTGCCATATAAAACCGTACAAAACTCATGACGTTTTTAGTATTTTTACACAGCCTGCCTTCTAGTCACTAGAGGGCATTGTCTCTCTGAAGCACAGACACCGATCCAGGATCTTGCTCTTAAAATCAGCATCTTGTTATTACATCGAGACGAGACAAATGAGCTCGATTAATTTAATGCTGAATTCTGTTGTCAAAAAGGAGAGAAGAGACCGCGGGAAAGCTTTCTAATAAATAGAAGGACTTGGGTAAAAAGCCTCTAAACTCTGAAAGCCACTCTAAGAGCCAGAATATGGATTTATTGTTTCTGATGGTCTCTGCACTGCCTTCGATTGGGAAAGCACCAGCAAGCAAAGTGCAAGCAGGGTTCTGGGAAGGAGGGAACTTGCAGGAATAGCCACTCCCCTGCTCCATTGGGATCCCGCCCTCCCTCCATGGGGCTAGGCCATGACTCCCATGTGTGCCTACCCCTCGGGCTCTTCTGTCTCCCTCTTTGTTTCTCCATGCTCCAGGAAAAAGAAAAAATATATTTCTTGGAACAAGTTTTCTGATGCCACCACTTTGGCTCTGGTGGGAATGGTCATTTTTCAGTGCACATCAACTCTCTTTTAGTTCATGGGATCCAGGTGTACATGGAGGCCATTACAGACCATCTACTCACATTCCATCTTTAGTTTGAAATGGTGCCCAGCAATGAAGTTAGATCACCTTGCAAGCTGTGTTCCCAGTGGGAGCAGCCTGGCCACTCTGAGCAAAGCTTGGACATAGACAGTGATAGGCAGGATAATTCTGCCTTCACACTAAATATTTTTCTGCTTACCAATGCCAGGACTTCTGGTTTTGAGGAGAAACATATTTTTTATTATTATACCCCACCCCCACCACTCATGTGAGGGCCTTGCAATGTCACATGAGATAGTGACACAGCAGCCAGTGCTCAAATCGTGGTAAGAGATCCCATTCACCCTATCAGGCCAACCTGTGCCATTACTGTAGGAGTCTGTGGTGCCCTTGATCCCTTTGAGAGCTGGCTGCAATAATACACACAATTTTAAAGGAAATTAAACAGCTGCAGGTAGCAAATGTCTTTTGGCCTGTTCTGACCTGGACCATTGCAGCACAAAGAAACAGACAACACTTTCATCATGTTACATGTACCTGTCAGTTCTGCTCCAAGCAACATCTTTGAACTGAAAGAAAGGACAGGATCAGCACCTGGCTTTGAAAGCATCTCCTGGATGGGTGATGAAGAATGCACAGATGCCACCAGAGACCAAGCCTATGGAGAGTGCAGAATGTATTTTTCACAGGAAAGATTGTCTAATTTACCATTAGCATTTTCACAGACTCAGATTACAAGGAAATGCATTAAGGAAAGAATTAATCAGATTGAAAGGCTTTGTAGTAATTAGAAAAAAGAATGGCATCTTCCTAGGCTCCCCTGGGTGGTGGTAATTACCAGCTGCACAACTGTGGCTTGTGCCACTTAAAGATTTCTGGACTAAAAATCTTAATATCTTTTCATTTCCATTCTTAGAGAAGCCACTCTTGGAATCAGGCAGCAACACAGGCCAACAGCTCTGAGAAGCATGAAATGAGCCTGCTTCAGCCTGGGAGGGCACCACTTTACATGCAGGATGGTCCAAAGCCTGATCCCAAGCCATGGCTCAGTTGCATCTGGCCCAGCACATTTTTCCTGTTGCCTTGGAGAAGATGGGTACCATTTGTTATCCAGCAACTTGAACAGCCAAACCTCTTCTGCCACACCTGCAGGCAGCTTTACACTCATCTGCTTCTGCAGCACATCCCAGCAGCAGAGGGCAGGCCACAGCCCTTTCTGGTGACAGCGTTGTCACCAACACAGCTGGGGGACCTGAAGAGCAAGGCTGCATGCACTGCAGCTCCAGGAAGTTGGCTAATGCATTCCAGGGAAAAAGTTTGGTTAATTCAGGAGAGCTTAAGGAAGTCTGGTTTCAAGCTAGTAGTGAACCAAAACAAAAATGCAGCTCAGAGGAAATTTTTAAAAATCCATGGTAAAAATTACTAAGGAAATGGACATCGATGTTGAATTCCTGGGATCCCATTTTTAAAGGGTCAGGACACGTAGTTGGGAGGAATGTCATCAGCCACCAAATCCATCGCTGCTCTTCGTGGTCCTTTCCCCCAGATTAACCATGGTAAGTAGATACTTTGCCCCTGGCTCCCGAGGCAGGCAGATTATTTCAGACCCACACAGATCATTAGGAGCTTTCTTTGAACTTTCAGCCTAGGTGTGTTCACAGCCAGTGCAGTCTGGTTTGTACCAGAGCAAGCTGCTGCTCACCCTCCGTGGGGTTTGCTGTCTGTGCAACCATCACAAGGGTAATCATGAGCTCCCTTGCCTTTAGCTGAGCGTGACAAGATGTGCCAAACTCCGTGGTCTCTTTTTCTCTGATAAAACCTCTGTTCCAGTCTTGATCTACACTGAGTGTAATTCATCTCTGCACGGATAACCAGGCTGGTTTGCAGCCTTCCAGATGGATTCTCATCAGTATCTCCTGTAATGGCATGTCACATTGATAATACTAATGCATGTAGTATATCCCCTGTGCTGAAGAGGAAAGAACACACAGAGGTCAAGTTCCCTTAAAAAACAACTGCAGCTTCAAAGGAGGGGCGACTATCATCAATGATTTCCTTGGCAAACCAAGTTAGGCTCGTTGAAAGGCTTGCCGTGGTCTGGTTGTCTTGGAAGTGAACTATATTCCTGAGGCTATGGGCCAACAGCTTCATCATCTCCATGAGACCTGAGCTCAGGCCAAAATCAATGAGTCTGCTCCAGCCCGTTCTCTCTTCCTTCCCCAGGCAACAATCAGCTCTGGCCTGTAATTCTCCCACACTTCTTCCCCTTGGGTGAATGGTAGACACCATTCCTCCTAGTAACACATACCCAGCTTTTACCACTAAGCTGAAGAGTTTGGCTGTTTTCTAGCTGTGTCATTAAAATGCCATGGACTGGAGAGGCAACAGATCAGTGACCAGAGCTAATAGCAGCAAAAAGGATTAAATGAACAATGGATCTTGAGCATAATTTATGAATGCCATTAGCCACTGAGAGGGAATTATGTTTTGGCTGCAGTTCTGAGGGGGAAGGGTGGGTCTTATCTAAGCAGGAAGAAAAAAAGTGCCTGATTGCATTTGGATTAACAAACAACTATATTGATTTGCCATGTGATATATCTTGGGCTTTTATGTTTAGATCAGATGTAATAACATCTGACCAAAAACAAACATGGTCTTTGGTATCTTCTCTATTTTGTATTCAGATCCTCATGGCCAGACAACGTTGTGGTCACATCTCACAGCTGCCAGCCACGGAGCATCTGCCACCCTGCCTGATAGAGCACAGTTCTCCATCAAAACTCTTGCAGAAGGGCAGGTCTTCTCCTCTTAGGGAAGAGACACAACATTAGTTGCATGAGTGCTTCCTTGTAGCCCATGCCCACATCTTGGGGATGGGACGGAGCAAGCAATGCTTTTGTCTGCAGTGTCTCTTCTGCCTTTCATTTGATAACCAACACAGTATCTCATTAAACTGCTTAGCTTGGCAGCTGGGGACATTTGTTAGAGTGTGATATGAAGGATCATAATCAGATTAAACCTCAGGATCATATTGTAGAGACAGAGATTAGACTGGAGAATAAAGAGAAAGTTTAATTTTGTGTGACAGTGCAGTTACCTCTGCTTGGGGTGGTCAGGAGGGTTAAAAGTGATTGTGGAGGCTCAAGCCTGAGGTGGTTTGTTTCGATGTCTTCCTGCTCCATTTTGAGCAGAAGGGTTTTAGCACCCACTTTGAGACAGGGAGTACCTCTGCAGCCACCAGCCCCTCACTCCTTTCCTTTCCCAAATGAGGGCCTGAAGAGGGGGCTTGCATGGGAAAGGGAAGCTCAGCAGGTGTAGATGATGCCAGAAGCCGAAGCTGCATGTGCACTGAAGCATGGTACTTCTGGGAGGAGATTGCCCTAGGCAATAGCCCCTTAGTTATCATTATCTCTGTGCTGGAGGCCCAGGGCCTTGCCTTGCACTGCTGTTCCCTGGGTCCTTCCTGTTCCAGTGCATTTAGCACAGCATCTTATGAGTCCTCCAGCAATCTGGGGACAGGAGGCACCCTCCAAAAGTCAGCAGGTGTATATTCTCACTGCCACAGTGAGAATGTACGTCTTAGGTCTTCTTGTGATCTCCTCTGAGCTGGTTTGGCTAGTATTAAAAGTAGCAGTAAGAGAAAAGTTGGCAGGCTGGGAAAGGCAGCATACGGATGGATTTCTGGCATCTCTGCCACCAGAGAAAAATGACCACAGGTCAGAGCAGCTCAGCCTCTGTTGTGAGCCCATTTTACAGACAAGTCTCAGGAAAGTCCCAGCTACCACCAGCTTTAGAATCAAACTCAGACCTCTGCAGCTCTCTCCATGGACATTATCTAGTCACAGGATCATATGCACATTCCATCGTGAACATTGAAAAACAGTGGGAACTTATACTCATTTTCAAAAATGGTGTCTAGGCCTAGTGCTATCCCAAATGAAGTAAACAGATGTCAAAAAAGAGGAGACAAAAACGGGTATATAAATTTTTTACTACTCTACCTAAGACCATTGTAAATTCTGTTCCCACACTCCCTCTGTTACTTGTTCTGGAGATATACTTAATGAATAATATATTCTCTTACTGGCTTGATCTTTTGCTCAGATACTGTACCTTCTTTCTTCTCTTTTGTCTGCCCTCTATTCCCTGGAGACTAAGTACTTTAGGGGAGGAGCCTGGCATACAAAGATCTTCAGTTTCTTTGTGCTTCCTGAAACTTAACACAATGCAAAGCCTTAGCAAAACCTCAGCGTAACAAAGGAGATGCTGATCTGAACAGCTGGAAAGACAACGGAGCCTTTCCAGCCACCCAAGATAACTCCTGGGGTGGTAAGGAGGTACCTGGGGAGGAGCAGATGGATGAGTGCTCCTTGCGGTGCCACAGCCATGCAGATCGCTAATGACATCCCCTGGTTTAGGATGATGAAGTGGCAGCATTCAGGGGATGGCAGTGCCAGATGCTCAGTATATGGCTTCAGGGAACTCAAACCCAATATTAACAACCAAAAAAAGGTGGCAGCAGACTGTCTTCCCCTCCTGGTGCCTGACAGAGACTGCAGAAGGGCACTTGCACAGTGGGAAAGCACACACCTAGCTGTGACCCTCCTCAGCCTTGCAGCAGGGTGGAGTGATTCTCTCTGCCCTCTCTGGGCTAGACAGAGGTCCTGAGCTGTTCTTGGATCTTCTGCACAGCATGGTGACTTTGGACAAGCACCTGGACCCACGAGGAGCCAGCAAAGCTGCTCAGGAGGCAGAGCCTTTTCACGACACTTGGAGGATTTCTGCTCAGCCTGCAGCCGTGGTGGGAGTGGGGCAGAGACACAAATCCTGCTCTGGCTGGTCAAGCCCACCTTGGCTGTAGTTTCAGTGTTGTACATGATGGCAGCAACTGTGTGCTCCCAGAAGCTGCTCCCGCTCTGGCTCCACATGCTCCCAAAAGCATCCCTGATGGTGAAAGAGGCTGCTTCCAGCAATGGCACCTCGAGCCTTGATGAAGATTTTAATAAGTGGTGATGATCACATGCAATATGCATACAACAGATATTCTATAATGTATGCACCAATCTAGCCAGACTTGGGCTGTATTTTCCTGAATCGCTCTCTAGAGGAACACAGGCACCATTAGTTTGGGGCAGAGCCCAAACTCTCTCTGCCTGTGCTTCCAGATGGAACTGAAGGCAGCTGCCCCTGTAAGTACAGTGCAAAATGAGCTGCCCAGAGGGGCAGACTGGTCAAATATTGTCCTCCTGTCACCCTGGTGACTCTGCCAGCTTAGGCAGCCTGTGCTCAGGCGCTGTCCTTGTGTTAAAGGCTCCTAAATGCAGCGATCCTGCTCGAGCTCCCATGCAGGGAGGCCCCAGTCCTTATTGTGCTTCTTGGAGCTGCTGTAACATAAGAACTGATCTGGAAGTGTTTTCAATTAGGTTCCTCCAGGCACTGAGAGAGGGGAATCTGAAGCACAGTGGTGAGACATCAGAACTGACAAACCATGTGAGTCACATGGGTCAAACCACATGCTACTCATGGGTTTGGGACCTATAGCAAGGGAACACCTGAAAATATGGATACCAACCCTCTGGCAAATTGAAATACTTCAAGAGCTGTTAAAGAAACCAAACAAATCAAACCAATCAAAACATGATCAAAGACCTAAGATGATCACTGCTCTTCCTACTGTATGTGAAACAGCCACATGGCAAACTGAACTGATGGAGGTTGGGATGTGGGGATGGCTGGGATTTGGAGATGGCAGCAACCTCATCATGCAGCCTGGGCAAAGCTCCTTAATGTGATCCCAGCATAGTGAGGCTCTACCAATTGGTTGCTTTCATTTGCTAGGATTTAACAAGAGGAAAGTTTTTGCCATTCAAAGTGGAGGACCAGTTCCCTGTTTGTGTTCCAGTACTTAACATTCCCCTTTTGCTTAGGAAACCACAGCAAAGGCTACTTTTGGTGTTCTAAAATTTAATCTCTTTGAACCTTCAACCTACAGTCTAAACAACAAAACAGTAAAAAACTTTTCAACAAATAGTCACTGTTTGCATCTAAAATATAGGTAATTTATTAAAAACATGCTAGCATCCAAACCCAGTGTTTGCTTCCTGAGCTCTGTGTGGCACCTGATTAGTGAATAGGAAGTCACTGGGAGCTTGGGGTGTTTTTCTAAACAGGAAACATATCAGAAAACAACAGAAGTTTTGGCAATCCTGAGTAGTTGTTGAAAAACCGCTGAAGGCCATCTGGGACAGCCCTAATACTCATTTCTGTTTTACCCAGGGCACTTCAGGCATAGCTCCTTGAGAAGCTGGTCAGGCACCCACAAACTTGCTATGCTAAACCTTCACTGAAATTTCACACAAAACTCGTGGGTGCAAACAGGGGCATCCCTTAGTTCACACACAGACTGATCTGGTCTGTGATCAGTCATAAAGGAGAACTGTAATATGTGCCCAAGTCTAGGGCTTAGCAGGGAGAAGCTCCAATGCCAGCCCAGCAAGCATCTTGTAATGCTGACAGCAGGGCTGTATGGGAACAATACAGTGGTTCTGCCCTACATACACTGAACAACAGCTCAATCTAAACCTCATTCTATTAGAGGCTGCAGTTAAAGTTTAGCTTTTATTGATTTTTTTCCCAATGGTCTCTTACAATCTGGAAAGGCCTGGTCAAATAAAGTGCAGGTGCTGGGGTCTAATTTGAAACACTTGTAAGACAGACACATGGGAGTGCTTTGAAAGATGACCATTAAAATCAACAGGACTCCCTCTTTTTCTTCCTTCAATTTATCCCTACAACATCCTCAGAAGTATCTTCAGACCCCCTCCCTGGGCTGGACAAAACATGAACTTAACCCACATCAGCCCATCTTGAGAACCTGGAAGAACTGGATAACACTTGAGCTGGATTTAGCAGGATTTTTAAGGTGAGGGAACTGAAGTTTTTTCTTCCGAATACGACATTTGGCACAGGTAGAACTGTGCACCATTTTGGGAGGAGGGAGGGCAGTATGATTGTGGCGGTGTATATTCCAGGCTTCTCCTTACTTGTATTGCTGCAAAGGGCAAAAGGGATTGGCCTGTGACTTTTCCAAGGTGATGCAGCAGAGGGTGGTACACAGACCTGGACCCAGCTCTACCAGCCTTCTGGCCTGACTCTTTAACGAGTGCTGAGCTGCAAAAGTCATCTGTGACTGCTTGGCTGCTCTACAGGTGGAAATCTGCTCCTGCTGCTAGTGAGGCTGTGTTGTTTTTCTCTCTGTTGATACTTGATATCATTAATGGTAGGGTTTCCTTTCTCTTTGTTTGCTTGTTTAAATCCTTCTTGGTGATTACAGAGCCTCTCTTGCCAAATTGCAGTGCTCCATCTGCACATTTTTTGTGCCTTGGGTGTAAATATTATTTACAATAGTTTCTGGCTGTAAATGCAGGATTCGTCATGAGGAGAGCATTTTTTATGCCACTGCCTTGCCCTCTGTTTCAAAAATGGTCCCTGCAACAGGGCAGGACTGACTGGCAAGATCATGTTCCTCAGACTGGCCAGAAATAGCAGTATTTGCAGTAATTCTGTTCCTCTGGTTTGGGCAGGAAGCTGTACAAGTATCTGGACTACTGTCAGTATCTGCCCAGAAACGAAGGGCAGGGTGTGAGTGGATGCTATCTCACTGTCCTGCTGCTGGGCCGTGACATTTCTCTGCCTTCCCTTCTGCTATCTGATCCAGCCAGCTCAGGTGGGAGCCCTGCCATGGATTGTCTGTGTCTCAGCTCCACAAAAACGCCAGCTGTATTTGGGAACAGTTTCTGCACTGCAGCTGCACCTCCAGGTGAAGGGGGCATTTATTTTGCCCCCATCAGGGGCAGGGCTTCACTCCAGCCCTGCTGCTGGCAGCTGGGTGCTCTGGTGCCCATCAGGGTGACAGTGGGTGTGCATCTTCAAGCTCTGTTCACAGCCTCCCAGGGAGAGCCCTTCTTGCTCTCCTCCCGTGCTCCTGAGCTTGTAGAGTCTGGTGTGTGCGAGCTGGCGAGGGCACAGCTCATGCCCTACATCCAGTGCATGCCAGCTGGTCCCCTCTAGAGTGTCACAGTGCCAGCTCCCTGCTTCTTCCCCTGGAAGAGCTGAGAGCACTGGGGAGAAGGGGCTGGGAGGCTCCAGGTTGTCTCGGTTGTGTTCTCCCTCGTGCTCCATGTCTCCTTGGTGTGACAGGGAAGAAGGTGCCACCAAGGGTCCTGTTCTGTTTACTTGTTTTACTCGTGTGTTCCTGTGTCTGCTGCAAGCAGCCCCAGCTCCCCAAACCCTGTGCCACAGTCCATGTGCAAGTTTTTCCTCTGGCTGCAGTGGCCAGAGGAAAGACTGGGACAGAGGGGAAGCAGGATAACGGGAGGCACTGAAGTGATTGTAATACTAAAAACGCCTTTGTGACAGAGAGGCGCTAGGGAGGGCTAGGAGCTGTCGCAGAGGGAAGGCTGAGGATGGTCTGAGAGATGTGGAGAGAGCCCGAGGGATCCCTTTTCCCACCAGGAATTCTGCTTGCGGGAGCTCGGCGGCCGCTGGAGTGCAGTGCAGCCTCGCCATCCGCCCGCGGCCGGGCTCCGGCACCCGCCTGGGTCCCCATTCGGTCCGGCTCGGGTCCCCACTCTGAAACCAGCGAGGTGGCCCAGGGCACATATAAACCTCCTCCTTTCCCCCCCAAACCTGATATGGGGAGTGTGGTCCTCTGTGAAGCACGCCTTGGGAACAAGCCCCACTCGTGGGGAGTGGCAGGAGCTGGGGCAGGTAGAGCCAATCCTCCAACCCGTTTTAAACAGGGGGCTCCTGGATTTGGGACACCAGCACCAGAGCCATCCCTGGCAAGGCAGTAGGTACCTGCCCTTCCTGGGCAGAAGCCAGGGGTGATCATGTCTGCACCCCTGGGCAGAGTTTGTCCTCACAGTTAGGTAATGCAGGGCATTGCTTCAGACATGGCCACCTCCTTACAAATTTTCCTAAAAAGTTTCTCATGCAATTTAATTTAATCTGAAGGTGCACAGGTTTGGGGTTTTTGTTCTCACCTGCTAGGATCCAAGCCTAATGGATTATCCAAACTCTCTGCATTATCTATGCCAGCATGACTGAGCAGGCCCTCCCTGGGCAGCAAATGTGCCCATTGCTCCACTGCCTGCCCTGTGTCCCTCCTTGGCCCTAGCCTGGGCCAAGAACATTTTGTACCTGCTGGTGGGTGGTGCTTGTGTGTGACTCTGCTGCACTGTTATATTCCTCAAGCCAACACCAAAAGTTGTCCCTTTTCTTTTCTTTCCTTTTTTTTTTTTCTTTTAAATGAATGCACTAGATTTATTGAGTAATGGAAACTTTCCATTCCAAATGACTCGAGTTACACTGGAAACTGAAATATTTAATTATTTCTCATCAGCCCTTTGCACAGCTCCCTCACATTCCTTCTCTCTGGAAGGGCTTTTAAACCCACAGATGAACTGAGACCACTCACTGCCCCCTTCTTCACCATACCACGGTGCAGACTGCAGACTGCTGAACACAGCAGCCCCCTTGCTGGCATCGAGGTGCCCTCAGGCACCATGGGCACTTTGGATGCAGCTGCTAGTCCTAAAGCCAGGCTTCCAGCCTGTGAGGAAGGCATGTGCCTCCTTAACAGTGCTGGCAATCAGGCCCACTGGGTCCAAATTCCTTCCCACCCGCCCAGATACCAGCTCAGGAAGGCAGTGGGTGCTGTGCCAGCCCAAAGGAAAGTCCAGGCACATGAGTAGCTGGCATGGGGGAGGGGAATGTCCTTTAATTGGTGCTTCTACCCATGCTTCCCCTAGAAGCATGGTGCTTCTACCCTCTCACTCTGATTTGGGGCACCTCATGGCTTCCCTGGTCACACACAGCAGTCCAAGAAAGTCAAGATAATGCTGCGTGGAAACCTTGGATGTGCTTTGAGCTTCATGCATCTCAAAAAGCTTGTCTCTAAATTGAGTTATTTCAGAGTAGAGGAAAAGCACTCACACTTCATACCACACATGGTGTTACTTAGGCAGAGTAGTTATCATGCAAATACTACTTGCATCCAAATTAATTGCTGGGCAAGGGCATGCCCTGTGTTAGCAAGTCAGCCCTACCCTGGGTTATGTGGTTTTTGAAGACAGCGCTTCCTGGGACAGGCAGCCAGGGCACAAAGAGCATTGGGCTGTTGGTGTGACTCCCTGCTGGCACTCTGCTCAGCTTAGCTCAGCCCTGGGGACAGCACCTGTGCCCTGTCAGCACTCCTCCTCCCTGCCACCATCCCCAAACCTGCAGCAGCCCCTGGAAAGGGGTGGCCCGAGCAGGAATGCCTCTCCTCCTGCATGCCCTCACAGCACAGCAGCCAGCCCTGCCCAGTGTGTAAGGGGATGGGGTGTGGGAAATAGGATGCCAAGGGGCCTGGCCCCTCCAAGTGCCTCCCAGACAAAAGAGTCACAGTAAAAATCGTGCTCCCCTGCTTTGGACAGGACCTCTTGTGAGCATGATGATGTGCCCCTGGAACTCACATCTTCTGTCTTCTGTCACACGAGGCAGATTTCCAGCACCTAAAGGAGGCCTACAGGAAAGAGGAAGACAACTATTTGCAAGGGTATATAGTAATAGGACAAGGGGGAACAGCTTCAGACTGAAACAGGGTAGGTTGAGATTACATATTAGGAAGCAGTTCTTTCATGCTGTGCCCTGATGATGGTGGGGCACTGGAATAGGTTGCCCAGAGAAATTGTGGATGCTTCATCCCTGGAAATGTTCAAGGCCAGCCTGGACAGGGTTTTCAGCAAACTGGTCTAGTGGAAGGTGTCCCTGGCCATGGCAGGGGGCTTGGAACAAGATGACCTTTAGTGTGCCTTCCAGCTCAAACCATTCTATGATTCTGTGTGTCCCCATGTCACAGGCAGGTGCTTTTGGCTGCAGCCCTGGGGACCACAGAGGACAAGCATGGCTCCATTGCAGCCAGCAGGCTGAGGATGGCCCGTGCAACCGAGCCAGCTGCGGGGAGTCCAAAGTGTTTGGCCTTGTCCTGGTGTGACCAGATGACTCATGTCACCCTGGTTCTCTGAAGAATAACAGGCGGCATTGGGCAGGCAGGGCGAGGCTGACTCACTGTGGGCAGAGCAGCTGTATGCAAAGTGCAGCAGAGCAGCCCATCTGGGCTGGGCTGGGCTCGCAGCAGGAGCGCTGCTGCAGTCAAATCCCCACGGCCGCGGCCCGGAGCGGGAGCAGGAGCGGGAGCAGGGCCCGGAGCTGCGCCGCAGCAGGAACAGCATCGGAGCAGCGTGCTGCCTGCTGCAGCGCGGCTGGAGGCTTGGCTCTGCCCGAGAGGTTAAAATAATCCCTCCCTGTCCTTCGGGGGGAGTGGATTTCCACTGTGAGAAACGCCGGCTTGGACGGGAGAGTTCGGACCGGAGTGCTGCTCTGCCGCAGTTCCAGAGGCGGTGGGGAGATCGAGTCATGGTGATTTATTTCCCAGCCCCCCCGCCTGAGCCCAAGCTCTGTGTATGCCATTCGCTGACTTCCCTTTACTCTGCACCCAGACCTTGGTTCTGCATCCTGCTGAGGTTTTATTTGCATTATGTACAGGGCAGCGTTTAAATCTGGGTAGTTTCCCCCTTGATAGTAATAGTTTAAAAAGACAAAACAACCCAAAACTCTTCAATTTCAGCTGTTTAGTACATCAAACCTGTACCAACCGTCACAGTTATTTGTAAATCACTTCCAAGGTTTTCATAATAAATATTACCTCTCAAAGCCTGAAAGAGAGGATGAGAGACCCTGCTCTTCATTTTAAATGTAATAGAAACCTTGATTTTTCTGCGCGGGTGGTTGCACTGGGCAGCACTGAAGAACACCCACAGTTACTAGTTATTCCAGTAAAGCTCCACATTTTCATTTAAAAATAATAACTTTCCAGGCCTGGGCTGTGTGTGGGGGACGTGTGAAAAACGAACCTACAAGCCTCACATTTTTCATACTAAGCAGCAAATAAACCCCCTACAGATTAATTTAAAAATAAAATCTCAACTTTTTTTTTCATCCACCTTCATGACACTTCAAAATTTCACATATGAGGGGTTTTTATTAGTTATTTTTCTCCTTCCTGCCTCCACTCCACCCTGAAAGCTGGGGAGCTGGCAATAAAAAGGCAGCCATTAATCCACCCATCAAGTGGTTCTGAAAATGTGACCTGTGGCCATGTAGCTGAGATGGATGGTGGTGCCAGGCTGGCTGTGTACATAGCCAGGGAGGAGCCTTCTATATTTAAAAGGCTCATATGGTGGTCAGAGCAGAAAATAAGACAAGTGAGTCTGTTAATTAGGAATAGAAAGCCTCAGTCCCTGCAGCTCTGGTACACATCACACTTTCCTCTAGCCCTTGACTTCCTCTCCACCCTGGTTATTCCACCTTTCTTGTTTGTCTTATATTTGAATACGAGGTCTCAGAGCAAAGGCTTCCTTGTCACAGCAGAGCAGATTTGTCAGCTGTGATGGTCTTTTCTACTCCTCAGGTCACCTAAAGAATTACTCAGTGCTTGATTCCTGACTCACGTGAATGGAGAGCTAAGAAGAATGTCCTGAAAACTCTGGTGAGCTCCTCTGTCCCTAAGAGCAGCTTCCCAAGGGATCTCATCCACTATTTTTTTTTTAACAGATAGAAGTTCGCTCTGCTCCCCATGAGACCCATGTTCCTCAAGATCATGGACTCATCCAGGGCCTGGCTGTTACAGTCCGGACAGCCTCCACTTAACTTTTCTGATGAGCTCATCAGCACATGTGAGCACCAGGTCCAGCAACACTTCTCTGGCTGGTTTGTCCAATGTCTGGACCAGTAGGTTTGTCCTCTAGGCACTCCAAGAGTCTCCTGGATTGTTCTCAGCCAGCTGTACTGCTTTCCTAGCAGATGTCTGGATGATTGAAAGCCTCCACCTGGATGGAAAAATTGGGTGTGAGGCTTCTGTAGCTGAAGCAAGAAGCTTTAACAACCAGTCAGGCACCTGGAGCAGACCCCACCCACAAGCTGTCCTTCGGTGGTCCCATCCTCAATTTTCATCCACAAGTTCTCAGCCTGTCTGTGGCTGTTTCTTAGAGGCAATTCTCCACAATCCATCCATTCCTTAACCTAGAGTACAACAACCCTCCCTCCTTCCCAGCCTGTCTCTTCTGGAAAGCTGGTAGCCCTCAATTGTAGAGTTCCAGTTGTGCTACTCATCCCACCATGTTTCTGGGATAGCATTTAGGTAATAGTATTCTAATTGAACTATGGTTTCCAGCTCCTCTTGCTCGTTTCCCATGCTATGTGCATTGGTGTAGAGACACTTCGGCTGGGCTATCACCCTCCTTACCTTTTGGGAAGAGCCCTCTCTAACTCCTTTGGGATGATTGACAGGTATTTCCCTGCTGCTTCCTAAAGTGTTGGTGTTTCATGATTCCTCTCTGACACGCCGATAAATGAATTTGGTAATTTGTGGCTCCATGTGAGACTTTTTAAAAGGTCATATTAAAATTTAGGACAGCAAGCATTGCTGTGTTGTGTTTGGCCTGGTATTCAAAGCAGGAAGTGCCTGAGGTCTTGGGAACCCAGTTTCCACAAATCCAGACTGATTTTGGCAAATTCAGGACTCTTGGCAACAACAGCCAGCTCTTATATGACCTTAATCATGTGTAAGTGTGCACTGGTGGGACAGGGAAAGGCTGTTTTGTGCTCATCCAGAAAAAGCAAAGGCTGAATTGTGAATATTCTCAGAGAATGGGGTGGGAGGGAGTATCTCTCCATCATAGGCTCTCTGTAATACTCCAAAATGCTGCAAAGGACTACCAAACCCAGTCATTCCCTAGGGCAATAATGGTCTGGACCACACTCACTCCAGCTGCTTGGGTTTGCTCCACAGCTGAGAAACCATTCTGTGGCAATCAGGTGGTTTTCCATTAGAGGTCCATTACATTTAATATCATCCATCCATAAAGCTCTCTGCTTCACCTGCAGGCTTAATAGATCTCCTTAATAATTCAGTGCCTTTAGATACACACAGTAACAATTTGGCTCCTTTCAGTGGGGATTTTACCTCCCAAGCAGCAAGCAGAGGTCTCTCAGTGTGGTAATGCTGCCCTTTTCCCTCCGGGATTGGCTTGCCTCAGCAGATACTGGCGGCAGAAATGCAGCTTTCCCTTGGCGCTGGAGAGCTGCCATGCCCATCTGCCTTCCTGGAACAGCCAATTTTAGCAAAGCTGTAGCCCTCCAAAATTGCTGTCTTGCTGTGATTGCTGATGGAATCCAACCTGGGACATCCCAGGGCTTCCCAACAACAGCTGATGTAGGGCTGTGGCGTTAGCCTGGGCTTCCTATGGCTGATGGTGCTGAGCTGATTTATCTGTTTAGCTGTTGTTCCCTCTGTCCCCCAGCTGCTCCTGGCTGTGCCAGGGCCTGGAGTGAAAGAGCCTGCTGTTCCCCACAAGGGGTACAGTCTTGCCAGGTATACCGTGTCCTCATTAAGGGAGGGCTGCTTATCTCCTAACCTGCAGTGGTGATTGCAGTGTTCCCTTTGTTATGTCTCCATTACAAAGCAGCCAGGGACAGAGCCTGGACATAGGGAGCATGGGGGTGCACACACCCCTACTCATTCCCTGCAGCTGGCCAGGGACTGAGAGATCTGCACACCCCCCAAGCCAGCCTTCTGCCCTGAAACACAGTCATCTGAGGAAATTTAATTAGATAGCAAGGAACAAGCGGAAGGCATGGGTAGTTGAGGGAAAGAAAAGTAATGAGATTTATTTTGGTTTTTTTTAACTTTCTCCCATGGGCGGTGGAGATATTCCCTCCTGCTGCTGTACCTGAGAGCACTGGCAACTGCAGGCATCCCTCTCTAGACCTTTAGCTGTGGCTGCACTGATTTTTAAAAAAATTCTCTGAAGGTAACTGCTATCCATACGCCCTCCCCCAGCAAAAGGAAGCCAAGAGGATGAGAGGGAGTAGAGTCATCTCTGCCCAAGGGCTCATAGCTCTTCTTTGCAAGGTAACTTGGGGTCAGACCACCTGGCCAGGGACATCCACCTGCAGTCCCCATTTTCCTTTCAATTAAGGTTTTGGAGGAGAAACTCTTTGTCAAGAACGTTCTTGGGAGCTCACTTCT
This sequence comes from Pycnonotus jocosus, assembly GCA_013400435.1. Lineage (NCBI taxonomy): Eukaryota > Metazoa > Chordata > Aves > Passeriformes > Pycnonotidae > Pycnonotus > Pycnonotus jocosus. The sequence continues at coordinate 369,898 of VWYP01022859.1, read as the reverse complement.
GCAGGTGGGGTTTGCTCTTGGTGTGTTTGCTCAGGCCTCAGTGAGCCGGGTAGAGGGGACAAAGCCTGGGCTTGCTGCCTGAGTGATGTGGCTCTAGTGGCTGTGACATCATAGAGGATGTGTCACAGTGGGAGAAGTCACCAAGGGCGTCAGCAGGCAGCCCCAGTTCCACAACGGGTGCACTTATGTAGGACTTAAATGTTGGTGAGTGCTCATGCAGGGAGAAGGCTGGATGGAAGACAGGGAAGATGCCAGGAGGTTCTGGAACAGAGAGAGAGCTGAGCCCCTCAGGACGGGCACTACCACCCTTGAGTCTGAGGGCAGAGGGACTCGGGGCTCCCAGAGGTGGCAGGTGCCTAGAGAGGCTTTGGGAATGTGCTGGGTACCCCCCAGCTCCTTACTCCCTCCCACACAGACCCTGATGAGCCCCCTTCTCTCCTATTTCCTCCAGGCCATGGCTGCTTCAAATGCTCTCCTCCTAGCTTCACTGGCCAGAGACATGATCCTGCCAGGCCAGAAGAAGAATCACCACATCAGCAAAGCCACGGCCAAAGAGATGCTGGAGAATGAGGAGCATCTGCACCAGGAGTTGCTTAATTTTCTGCAGGAGATTGAGAATAGTGAGAATGCAGAGGAAGCCCGGCGCTTTTATGAGTGGCTGTTTTGGACTGCTGCAGTTGGCCTAGTCCTGCTTGTTGTCATCTGCTGGCTGGTCAGGCGAAGAAGGAAGCGCCAGGTGTCTCCTCAGTCGTTTAAAGTCTTCTGGCGCTATCTCCCAGAAGACATTGATAAGATTGAAATTGATTTAACTGTTTATAAGAACAATCGTTCAAGGCGCCGAAACTTGGCCTTGGATATGCCCAGTTATTAGGTTTGCCCAGGTTGTCTGGATGGCATCCCTTGCTGCCATTGTGTCAACTGCTTCATTAAGGTTTCATATAGGACTAAAGGAGTCATATTAAAATTTGGAAAAGCAAGCACTGCTGTGTTGGTTTTGGCTCGATATTGACAGCAGGACTTGCGTTGGTAACTTCTGCTGCAGTAGTTTTCCATTGAGGCTGGGTATTTTCCAGAAAGTGAGACAAATGTTGACATCTTCCAGGACGCCCCCTAGTCATCAGCTGGTACAGCTGACTCATCTTGTGCCTGCCTCTGTGCCTCTTCCTGTCTCCCCACCCCTGCATCTCCCTGCACATGTGTACACTGCAGGCATTGCTGCTGCTCCAGGGTGCCTCTGACCACTTGTGTGGCACGTGCCATGCAAGAATCAAGAGCCAACCTGCTCCATCCCTCCTCCCAGCTGTATCTCCAGAAACCTCTAGTCCCTCCTCTTCCAGAGTTTCTCACCTGACCTCTCTGCTTCCTGTAATTTGGCCCATCAGGGTCCTCTGCACTCTTCAAAGCCCACAACAGCCACAGTTCCCCTCCCCTTTGCAAACTTTTTTGGGAAGTTTCAACAATGCCCTTGCTGCAGCATCCTCCCCACACACCACCACACCTGTGGGCACAGCACAACTCTTCATGCAGGTGGCAGTTCATCTGGTGTGATGTGATGTGATGGCTGATGTGTAGGGGACAAATTTTTAAGCAAGACTCTGAGCAGGTATTTCCAAACTATGTCATGCAGGGCCAGGGGCCCTTTCTCTGAGGGAGGGGTGTAATGTTACTCCTATTTTAAACAGCCTTAATTGCACAACCTGCATTTTTGTGAAATTGGGGGATTTTTGCCTTGAGCCTGCCTTTTCCAATTGCCTTGCAGCCCTCCCCTTTTGCCTGAGCTCTGATGTGCATCTATGCCCCCCACCCTTGACCCCCATCAGCCCAAGAGGCAGCTGCCTTGGTTCATACTTGTTCTTTCTTGTTCTGGAGGATGAAGGAGAGCTCTTCACCTCCAGCTTGGTGGCTTGCAGGCACTAGGTCGTTAACATAGTGAGCAGGTTTATCTGAGGATCTTTTCCATGAGAGCAATGCAACACAGCAACAAGGAGCTGGGTTGTGCCCTAGGCCTTTTCCAATAGCCCTTTCGCTCCCCTTCGCTTCCCCCGTCCCTCCTCCTCTTCCCTGTCCTTTGTCTTGGCTCTGAGCCGGTGCAATTCCAGCCAACTTAGGCACACGGGGCTTGGATGCACGTGCCTGTCCTGTTTACCGGGATAAAAAGGGCCAGCGGAGGGAGATGCAAGCAGAGACGCAGGCGGGCGCTGGAAGGCAGACACAGGGAGAGGCACACGAGCGTAACTGAGCAGAAAAACACAGATGGACGTGGATGTGCAGGCAGCCCTGGGCAAGCTGAGCCTTTACTGAGAGCAAGACAGGCAGACAGGGCTGCACGTGCAGGCAGGCACATGGGGACAGGGCACTGGCACATGCCGAGGAGGAGACAGATGAGCAGACAAGCAGAGGAATACCAGGCAGGTAATGGGGGACCAGGACACGAGGAGCTGCAGAGGCATGTGGTGAGGGGAAGCAGCAGGAGGTGCTGTGCAGGGTATGTGTCCTGGTGTGTGCCATAGCCCCTCTTCCCAGGAGAAGGGGTGAGCAGCTGGATGAGCCTGGCCTTCTCTCTCCTCTGGCTGGATCCAGACCATAGGCAGCAGCTGCTTTCAGTGCTGGGACGCCACCCCGAGCAGTTGTCCTCATTTATAGACAGTTTCCTGCCCTTGGCTGCCACACAGACTTGTAGGGAAAATTACGGTGAAGGAAGTTTCTTGAATGTTGAATGCTGACCTACACAAGAAATGTGGGCTTATTAATGCCACCGTGCATAAGGAGCAGAGAAAGTAAAATCCTTTCTCAGTCAGGAAACTTTGAGACTGTCTCCTGGCTGGAATACTTGCTTGGCAGCTCCAGCCTCTTGCTATAGACTTGACATGAATAATCCTTTTCCTCTTGGCTCCTTGATCTCCCTGACCTGTCTTGCCTCCCTTCACCAAGGAGAACAATAAAGTCCCAGTCTTCAACAAGACTGTTTATGGTGTTCCCTTGTAGCTGGGGCTCCAGACCATGTGAGAGGTGCAAGGGGGGGTTGCCCAGAAGTGCCCTGCCCAGAGCCTGCCTCACACACCTCCTCCTCCTCCTCTTGCTGCTCTGGCGCTGCAGATGGGAAACCAAATCCCCGTCACTCACTCTGAGCCACCAGAGTCTGCTGCAGGTCACTTCCTGGAGACAATGGCTTTATTCCTTGGACCACTGGACGGCTTTTGGCACGGGAGCAAAATCAGTGAATGGAAATCTCCTCCCTGCAAGCTGCAGTGACATCCTGCTATTGTTGGCACCCCTTGGCAGGTTTGTTCAGCTGCTTTGTACCAGTTGATATCTCCGGGCTTTCATCAGTGCATCAGCATCACCCAAAGGCACATGGGCTTCCTGACCTAGTGCCCAAGGAAAGCCCTCTTCTCCTGTTTACGGTCAGGATGAGAAAGCAAAGGAAGCTGAAATGCTATTCAGGAATCCACTCCAGGCTTTAATCACCACTGTCACTGCTAGAAGATGTGGGGAATGTTGAAAAATAATCACCATGCTCTGTAATAGGATGCAGATGTTCAGGTTGTGATCTGTGCAGACACTGTGACCTCCTGGCTACTGCAAGACAAGCCCTAATCAAAACTCTGGAACTGAAAAAAAAAATTTCCACAAGCTTCCAAGAAATCTGGAAGACCTTTGTGTGTGATCAGTAGAAGTACAATGGCTCTGAACACAACTTCAGTTAGGCTAGGACAGCTCTCTCTGTTGACAGCACAAGAGAACAGCTTGGGTTAGGGCAGCTTGGGTTAGGGCAGACAGGGTTAACTGTGTCTGGAGCTGGTTTGGAAAGGCCCTTGCCAGAAAAGAAAATTAAAATTACGAGTGTCTTGTAAGCTGTAGGGTATTAAGGTACATACACAGGTATAAGCATACAATATGCGTGCACTCACACCTCCCAGGGGAGGACTGTGGGCTGATGAAGTCCTTTCCTTTCTGTTCCTGGCTGGCCACATTTGGCCCATGCTGCTCTTTCCCACACAGGAGCTGGCTGTCTGGGAGTTGCCAGGGCAGTTTTGGGAAGAGAGAAGGAAGTAAACTGCCTTCTCTAATGGAGTATCACAGTCCCGCCATGCCCCTGGGAGGCAAAATTGTGCAGACCTCCCTCAGCTGTCATGATGAATTTTCCTGAAGCTACAAGAGTGCTGGCATGAGAGAAGAGGTCCAACTGCAGCCAGTTGTGCCATTCATCCCAGCCTCCTTCTCCCCTCTCCTCCATCCCTCAGCACACCCAGAGGCATCTCCACTGGGGACTGCTGAGCCACTGTGGGCATCAATGCTCTCAGAAGAGAAAGAGGAGGCAGAGGGATGAGGGGATCAGAACTGCATCTTCCCGTGGTATCTAGGTTCCCAGAAATGAGCTCTGCACTGGCCAAAAATATCAGCCAAGCAGCACAGACACTCTCCCTTCCACACACACCTCATTGGTGCAGACAGTTATGGCAAATCCCAAAATAGCAGAGTTAGATAAATACAGAGAAAAGAGTTTACAAATTTCCGAGAGGGTGACAAACAGCAGTGCTCGCTAAGGAGGGCAGCTCTTTTTATTTCAAGGGCTTTTTCTTTCTGAAGATCCTTTCCCCACACAGAATAAAAGATAAGGTACTTTTCAAGAAAAGTGCCCTGTAACTTGAAGACTGACTGGTAGGAAGGGATGCTGGGGGCTGCACTGAAGAGGAGATCTTTGGCAAATACATTCCTGCAAGAGAGAGAATAGCCTGAGCCTCGAGTTTACTTTTTCACAGCTGCAATACTTTCTGCCTTCTTAAAGCCTGAGAGAGTAGCTATTTAGGAAGCATGCAGGAAAATAAGTATGTGATGTAACTGGATCTGGGAAGTAAGTTGCCTGCTTTTTCACCCAGTTCTGCTGAATGTTTCCTGCATTGTCTAGCTTCAATGTACTTGCATGGATGCAGATCATGGTACCAATTTCACTGAAGTTAGTGAAGCACATTCACCTGCCATTTAAAGGCAGCAGCTCATGGAAAACCTTCCCACACTGCAAATGACCTATTTTAAAATCAGAATTTTTGCTCATATCTGCTCCTCATGCCATACCTGATGAGGATGAGTATGTTGGCTGCTGGGGATGCACCATCCTCTGCCAGCACTCCCAGAAGGCAGAGGGGTGCCACTGAGGTTGGGGTGAGGGGTGAAAGGGACTGGACACCATCCTCATTTTACTGTCAAATAGGCACTGGGAGTTTGTGAACACCCCAGCAGAGAAACCAACACTTCTTCCTGAGCTCCTGCACTTCCCGTGGTGAGGGCACTGGGACAGCAGCTGCTGCAACGTGCAGAGGGCAGCCCAGGGGATGCTCGCCTGCCTGAGCTGCAGCTGGGCTTTCAAACCAGACTGGGAGCACTGGGAGTAACGGAGACCCTGCCGGTGCCCCTTTCTGAAAGGAGCATTGTTATTCCACGGAAACGACTTTTGGAGTCCAAATGTCTTTATTTAAAATGAAGCAAAACCAAGCCTAACCACTCTTTAGGCAAAAACAAATTAGCTGTTATTGCTGCACAGCTTTAAATACACTCTGGTGATCTTCCACACTTCTCAGTGTCTGCCTGGTCAGAGAATACACAGTGCTGCCTTAACTCCCAGCTCCTGCCGCTCCCACGCAGGTGAGAATGGCAGGAAAACCATCAGGTCTCCTCCCGTGCCTCGTATTTATTTTCACCTCGGTGAAAAGATCTTAAAATGACCAGAAAAAGAGGAAAGCAGTTGGGTTGGCTTAAAACTGTTGATCAGGAAGCAAAAACCACTGCAAGTCTGAAGTATATTATTTTATATTTTTTAAAAAACATTGTTGGTTCACCAGGGCTCTCCTCTTTCTTCTGTCCCTGCCAGGAGCTGATGGCTTTTTTCAAGCACCTCCCTTTGCTGTCACTTCAGCAGAAGTTTGCAGGAGCTCTGCTTTATCTGCCTCTTGGCTGGGTGATGAAAATGAGTTGTAAAAAGCAAATTTAGAAATCAATTCCTCTGGCTGCATGACTCGTTTGTTTTCTTTTAAAAGCATCAAACTTTTCTTGGACCTTTATATCCAGAGAGAGCAAAGCACAAAGAGTTTCCCAGCCAAATTTGTGGTAGCAAAAATGGTGTGTGCTCATATTCCTCCTCTACCTCCCTCCTCTTTTACAGCCCCAGCCAAACATGGCTTGTTCTAAAAGTTTGTGACCCTTGCATGGTATTTTCTGAGCCTTTTCAAGCCAAACCCAGAGACTGTTTCCAAACAAACTTGAATTTTCCATTGGGAGCTAGATAATCACAGTGCAGAGGAGGACACTAAAACCAGAGTTTATGCTCTGAGAGTTCCATATTTCCATAGCATCCTTCATCCAGGAAAATTCCAGAAGCCTACTGAAGGATGCTAGCTGTGTGAGGTGGGCGGTCAAGCAACCTGCTTGCCTGGAGGACACTGGTATTTGATCAGCTGCTTTAGGAGGCAGGAGGGGCTGCCCAGGGCAGCCAGGGGAGGAGGGCTGACCCAGGGAAGGGGGCCTGGTATGTATGACCATGCCAGTGCAGTGCAAGCACAAAGCAACCCAGACATCTTGTGCCAGCGCTGGGGAGCAAAGCCCCTGCACCTTGGAGCCACAGGTACTGCCAGGTTCTGCCCTTGGGGCTTCTGCCCCCCTCGGGGTGCCAGTCGAGGGGGAGCTGTGTGCAGGGCCACAGAGCAGGCAGGGGGGTTCTGCCCCAGCCCCTGCTCAACCCTGCGTCCATGGCAGGAGACTTCCCAGGCTGGGCAGACACGCTGTCTCCTGTCTCTAATTGCAGCCTAGTGCCTGTCCCAGAGTGGGAGCTGGCTCCTTCCCCTCCATTGCATTGTCTCTTCCCACAGCCCAGCTCCCACGGGGCCCAGGGCTTTTCCTCTCCGGCTCGCAGCCCAGCTCTGTCTCGCTGGCTCTGCCTTGCCCCTCACATCGCAGCGTCATCTGCTCTCCCTCCCCCCTCCTATTCATTCAGATTTTCCCTTTTTTAGCCACCACCTTACTGTGCTCCCCTATATCATCGTTTGCACAGAAGTCCAAAAAGCACTGGGGCTGCACCGTGGAGGCACAAAGATGGGCTGCCTGCTCCAGAGGGTTCCATCCATCCCCTTCACCTTGTTGTCAGTGCTGCTGGGCTGCAGAGGTCCTGGCTGTGTCTGCCTGGTGGGGATGAGAGGGGCCAGAGCCCAGCTGGACAATGGCAGCACTGTGCTGGAGAAAGCAGCTCTGTCCAGCTGCCACCGCGGTCCGCATCCGCTCAGCACAGGGGAGGGGAAGGGTGTCCCTCCAGGCCCCTGTGTGCCCCTCACTGGGCAAAATTAGGGAGAAGATGGAGGGATTGATGCCTGAGAGCAGCGTCACCCTGCTCCCCCACGCACTGTGCAGGCTGATACAGGGCTCTGCTTTCACCAGGCACTGGCCGGGTCGCACAGAGCTTGGACCTTTGCCGTGCTGCTGCAGACTCCCAGGGGAACCTTGGGCAGATCCCTTGGGCCATGCTGGTGCTTTGTGACCCCTGTGAGGCATGGAGGCTGCCTGTGCCAGCTGTGATTTCTGCTGGGTGCCTGCACCTCCACACTGGAGGTGTGACCTGGGAGCACAGGCATGGAGGCACACTGGTGTGCCCCCAGCCCCAGCCCAGCACTGCACACACAGGAACACGAGATGCACCAGCTCAGGGGTCTCTGAGGCAGCCCCATGCTGGGTTGGGAAGACTCACAGACTCTCCCTGTGTCCCTTGCCCAGATGGCACTGGTGGGGGGGATGGTAGCACAGTTCTGCTTATGGGAGCCATCAGACAGGCCTTCTTCAGATCCTGGATGCACTTCTGGTGTCACTGCTGGGCTACTGTGAACAGTGACTTCCTCATTCCTGTCCTAATCCATCAGCAGCACCTCTCAAAGAAATGAGTTACCAAAAAGGAGTGATTGCAGCATCAAAATAATATTGCTGCCACTGGCAAAGCTGTGGTGGCACACAACACCCCTGAAGTGGGCAGGAAGAGGGAGCTCCAGCTGCAAGGCAGAGAGGAAAGCTTCTAGTCACAATGTGGTGGCAGTAGGGGCTGGCTGCTTTGCTCTGGGGCTTTCCTGAAGCCCTGAGAGGGACGGGAGAGAGGAGCAATGCCCACATGAAGGCATTGCTATATGCCTCACCTAGAGAAAGAGAAGGCAGCTCTTTCCAAGCTTACCAGTGCACTGCCTGTCAGCATCAGTGGGGAAGAAAACACAGCTTGCTTCCTCCTGAACTGTCTCTACAGTGTAGTTTGTGCTGAGACAGATGCAACCTTGAACAGAGTCTTTCCCATCAGAGCTATAAACTCCCTTTGAACCCTGGCTTGGAAAACACACATTTCTGTTTCTTCCTCTAAGGTTGTCACCATAAAAAAAAAGAGCCACAAAGGGCGCCGCAAGCCCATGGCAAGTATGAAGGGCCTGTTTGGGTTTCCCTCTGTGCCACAATTCCTTCCATGGACATTTGTGCGCATATATGCCACGGGCAACATCCCTATTAGAAAGCTTCCCTGCATGACTTCTTTTGATTCTTAGAGAAAGAGAGCATTTCCTTTGCTCCAATTCATGCACTGAATTGAAACTGGGACTTCCTGCTTCTGCCCTGCAGGGATTAGAAGATCAGGCTGGGAGTTAGGGACCAGGAGGAAGTTTGAGGTCCTGGGTGTCCCATCCTATCCATGGGGGCTGTGGTGGATCCATCCCCTTGCAGCTGCAGGTATGGGGGGAAGCTCCCTCATGGAGGGTGAGCACAGCTCATGCTGGGACAGCCAAGGGCCATTCCTTCCTTTGCCCTCATCGAAATGGGTCCAAATCCAGCTGCCTTCCCAGCAGCAGAGCTAGGAAAGGTCTGAGCAAGTGCCAGGCTGCAAGCCAGTCACTTTGTGACAGGGACACCTGAAAAGCCTGCTTCCTCAGCTCCTCTGTCTGGGACAACAGCCCTGAAACAATAGTCTGGCTTCCCAGCAGCCGGTGAGCCAGAGGATGGCGCGTGCTGAGGTCGCCAAGCCCACAAGGATTAATGAGAGCTGGAGGAAACCGCTCTCCGGACGCCTTGCCGTGGGATTTGGCAATACAATAGCCAGAAGGAGCAGGCAGGCTCCTCCACTTTTTCTCAGGGCCTAGGTAAATAATCCCCTTCCATGGGAGCTGTATGGATTCCCATAAAGCTGAATAATAGAAGCAGTTCCCAGGCTTATGGTTAACAATAATTTTTTCCAGGCCACATAATTATTATTATTTTGAGAGTCAGGGACCTGGGAGAGAATGCACAGACAGTAATTTTCCAACCAGCTCACAGTGAGCACTTTGATTTCACTCAGAGACAGCTGTGAAACAGTAAGTACCCCTTGGCCCTCAGGAAAGGAGCACAGTGGGTGCCCTCATGCTTGTGGACCCACGGCTCCTGCACTAGCCAAGACTCAGAGCTGAGAGCACATGACAGAAACCACATCTCCACAGCTCATGAATTTGTCTCTGGGTCTTGGATGCCACAAAAATGCTTTAGAAATTGCTGCAGGGCAGAGCGAAGAAGGGAGAGAGGAAGGAATGTGCTTAATCAGGCAGGGGAAAGCAAAGCAGCTTCTTGCAAGAGTTAGAAAGGAACAGGGTGCAAGACCTTCTGCAGCCAAAATCCAAATATTTTGCATGGCTCCTGCAGGAGAATGCAGCAAGAAACTGGTGGACATTTGTTCACAGCTGAACTGGCAGTGTTGGAAGCCAGGTCTTTCTGGATAAGGGTGGGAGGGCAGCTCCATGGAGCTGGCATTTGGGGGCTTTCAGCAGGGAGAAAAAGAGGACAGGAATACCAGCAACTCCAACACAGGTAGGTGGTGAAGAGCACTGGTTAGATTCCACTTCTTGGTTAATTCCAAATTAATTTGTGTGGCTGGAGAAAAACATGCTGTGTGTAAAATCCTGCCTTTACAGGTAGGAGCAGCTGCCCAGGCAGCATGGGTGAGATCAGCCTCACACTTCACCTGAGGAGACAGGATGGCTCGAGCCTGTACAGCCCCAGCACACAGCACAGCACATGCCAGTGCAAGGAAACAGGATCCCTGCCCTGCTGCTCACACGTGCCAGAGCCGGTCTGCCTCAGCCAAACCCTGCCCTTGGGAGCAGCGGGGCCCAGATGGTGGAGGAGCCAGGCATGGCATGGCATGGCATGGCATGGCATGGCACACTTACCAGAGCAACAAGTGGTGGGCTGCACCCAGTGGGAGTGCCCAGCACCTTCCCAGCTCTGCCTCAGGAGCCTCCTGTCTTTGCATGCTCCAGGGTAGCACTGGGAGAGAGAAGCCAAGACACAATTCAGTGAACATGTGGCTGATTTGACAGCTTTGAACACAAAAAGGTGATACTTGAAACATGTTCACAAGGGTGAACAACGTCTGCACAGGCCTCCTGTCTGTTGGTGTTTCAGATTCAGACTGCTGCTTTTTCCAGCAGTGTCTTCACCTTGTTGTCCAGATCTGCCCACCCTTCCTGGCAGAGACAGTCTGGGAGAACAACAGCAAGGAGGGAGACAGTCACTGGTGTGGGGGTTGAACTAGATGATCTTAAAAGTCCCTTCCAATCCAAACCATTCTATGACATGTATATCTCCTCTCTCCCAGTCTTCTCGTGGGACATGGTGTTCACCTCCGCAACTGGAGCCTCCCACTTGCATCTCCTTTCACGTGCCTCTGCCAGGAGGTTTTTACATCCTGCCTATTGCATAAATGCTTTCCAGTGCCAGCACCAATTTTGTCTGCTCAGGTTACAGGAGGTTTGCAAGAGCCATTTGAAATAGAGAAACAGCAATTAAAGAGCCCAGGCCGCAGCTCCAGAGGGTCTATTTGGCCAGCTAAAGGTGGAGACTGGTACGTGCTGGGCTTGAAGAGGAATTCATGTCCTGGGAGAGTTAAAGCAAGACCAGGAAAGGTTACTTTTAGCAGGTTTGAAGTGCAGGCAACCAAGGCAGTGCCAAGGCAGTGCCTGAGGCTACACTCAGAGGCAGGGTGTACACACAGCCTTCTCTCTGGCATTAGGATGAGTGTCCTAAATTTGAGAGCTTGCTTTTGGTTGCTGTCTGGCAGCTATCTGGCTATCTGGCTTCAAGGCAGTTCATGGTACCTATGGTTCTCAGAGACATGCTATGGAGTGAAGAAATGTTGGCTTTTCTGTTTCCATGTCTGAGTAAAGGGTCCTCCAGCTTCAAAACTTTTCTTGCATGCAAGCACATGATTGCTCTGAGGCTTTGGGAGCTGTGATTCCCTCAGCCACTGCAGTTCTGGCAGTGAGTGGGGAGCCAGATTCAGGGGTCTACCTTGTACTCATTGCCAGTCAAATGCATAAAAATAAATATCATTTCCCTGTATTCAGTTCTAAGACAGATCAGTTGTCGTGGGTCCTGTGGGTGAGATTGTGGTTTTAAAGGGAACCTTCTCTACGTAGACCTTCTCCAGGGACTTTCCTGGCATTGTGCCCTCTGTAAACCTTTCCCTGCAGCCCGTGACGCTGTCATGGAAATGGGCAATTGAAGTTGCCAGACTGCTGGTGTGGAGCACGGATAACCCCCTGGCTCTCCTGCTGCCCGGGGATGGATAGAGGCAGGTGGTGCAGGAGACATGCGGGTAGGGAAGGGTGGAGCAGACTTCCTGAGGGACACATCATGTGCCTGAGCCCAAAACTGCATGCTTTGCCTTGGGGAGGCAGAGCACAGCCCAGAGGGTGGCAGAACAACCCTTCCCCATGGCAGTTCCTTTGCAGGACAGGACCTGCCTGGACCACTCACTCCACTCCAGCCAGAAGAGGGCCTGTGTTGGACTGGGTGGCAAGGGCTGGGTTTCTCTAGGGGAGGGAGATGCCAGTGAGACTCGTCCTCTGCCAGAGGTGGTTTGGAGGTGCTGCTGCAGGAGGCCAGCACCTTCTATATGGTTTGAGCTTTGAGGTCAATATTTCACCAGGACACTCGGCCCCTCTGAGCAGCCTCTGGCTGCTCCCAGCAGCTCAGATGACAATGACATTCCTGCCACCTTCAATTGCTGTCATATTTGAGCCATTGTATCTGTTGACAATATGCTGTGGGGAGAGCTGAGGTGCTTTCAAAATATCTCTTCAGGGCCAGCCTGTGAGTGATATAATTCCTTGGTACCCTGTCAAAGCACCAGCACAAGCATCAGTCTAGCACCCTGAGAGACAGTGGTGGTGGGATACTGGAGGAAAAGCAAGACAGGAAGAGACAGAGAAGGAGGTGAGTGTAAGGATGGAGACGATAACCCAGACCTTCTTGCTTTTGTCTTTTCAACAATGCTCCCCTGCTGTAGCACTTACAGTGAGAGAACCCATTTATATTTTGTTTCTGTTCTCTTTCTCTCTTTGAGCTTGATAGGGAAAAAAAAAAAAAAAAACCAAAAAAAAAAAACAACCAAAAAACCCCAACCAGCAGATGCAATGGAAAAATGAAGTGAGAACAGCAATCCTCCCAGGTCACCCTCTTTTTCCTTTCCACTGTGCTTGCCAAGCACAACCCATTCCAGTCTCTGCTGACAATGCTCCGTGCTGCAGTATGGCGTGTCCCAGCCCCCTGGGGCATGAACTGAAAGAGAAACTCCTGGCAGCCCCCAGGAAGCGCAGCAGTGAGGAACTCACATAACCTCCACAAGGCTCCTACCCTGCCACAAAACCTGTGCAGTGTCACTGTCCTGAGATGTGTGAGTCAGGGAACTTCATGAGGATTGCAAACGACTTAGGAAGACACCATGTCCCCTGCCTGAGCAAAGGCCCAGCTCCTTCCATGAGTGCGTGAGAAATGGCAGGGCAGCCTGTGATGAGGTTGCTGACAAACCCCAGGGGGGTTATAGACCAGTCTGTCACTGTTAATAAAAAAAAAAAAAAAAAAAAATAAAATTTTTTCCCTCTGCCTGTGCATAGCACCCTTGACACTGAACTGGTTGTTTCTAGGTCTGTCCCAAAGAAGAGCTCTGAAATACAGAATGCTCCCTGGGAGCATAACCCAAGGCAGAGGCCCAGGTTCAGATGTCTGATGCCTTGCACTTGGTTTTGAAGAGCCTAACTCTGAATTCTCTTCAGCAAAGTGCCCTTTGACCTGTAGCCTGCAGACCCTCTATTCTGAAAGGTAATTAAGGAGAGCAAGCCTTTTGCTGGCCACTTTAAATTCACTGTATGGGGCCTGCGTCTTCAAAGGGAGAAAATCATAGGAAGATCTCTAACGAGAGAAGTTGAAAGCCACCAGTCCAAGAAACTGGAGGCACTTACTGGAGAGATTGCTGTGCTGCCTGTGGTTTATCTTTTTGTTCCCACAGGACAAGTTTTGCCTGCATTTAGAAAGCACTGCAGGACCTCGTTCCTCTCACAGTCCTCCCTTAAGCATTGACTACGGAATAAATAGAGGATGTTTTCCTTCCCTGAATATCTAGTTCCTTCCTAAATAAACTATGGGTGAGTCTGTTTGGGTTTTTTGAGTTTTTGTTTTGTTGTTGTTGTTGTTGTTGGGTTTTTTAATGGAAGAAACACAAACCAATAGGGATCTTACACAGCTTTTAATAGCTGTATTTGGTTCCTCAGTACCACGAGGAATGGGGAAATCACTGAACATAGAATAAGACCTTGGGATCAGCTAAGTCATCCTCCTCTCCAAGGCAGGATTAACTAAACCTAGCCCATGCCTGACAGATGCTTTTTGACATGTATTTAACAGCCCTACAAGCCTCCAGCCAACTCAGGAAGTGATTCACTCACCTTATTATTTAGAGAATGTTAATGGTATTGATGTGGGTCTTCTCAGTGTGTTTAAGGCACATGAGTTTGGATTTTCCCCTGTGGGAAAAGAGAACAGGTTCTTTTTTTCCCCCTTGCCTTTTGCAGTGACCTTTCACCTGACTGGAGCCTGTTGCAGTGGCTCCTCACAGTCTCCTCCAGGTTGGATGAAAACACAGCCCATGCTTTCTCACCTCCCACCACAGCCAGAGTGGGGGAGACAGCTGGGCAACCCTTTGTGCAATTCTTTCACTGTCTGTGATGGTGGTGATACAGAGGGAGTGGATAAAACCAGAATTGGTCAAATGCCATCCATGCTGTCTGCTCAGAGAGTTCAGCTGAGAGCAGTTCACATCCATCAGCACTGAGGTGCCTTCTTCAAACCATGCAAAGGCCTGAAGCTGTGATTCTGCAAAAACTGCCCTCATCCTCATGAGTCACTGGACAAAGGAGCTGCTGGATTTGGACTCTGGTCTGAACCCTCTGATATGAACCCTGGGATCTCTTCTGCTCTGACTCTTAACCTCTTACACCACTGAGCTTCCAGGAAGGCTTGGACTGAGACCCAAACACCCATTCTGCGTGGGCAAGTTCAGAGACAGGTTTTTGCAAGCCGGTCTTTGCTTCACCCATGGACAATTTTCATTTGGATGGTTTTCCTCCGGCCCCATCTGTTGTCGTGGCCTCACAGAAACAGTTCATGGCTTGTTCTTGCCTCCTACTCCTTGGCCTGCCAAAGTCTCATGCCTGTTGCAAATACCACAGCCCTGAAGCAACCAGGTACAGTATTCCCCTCGTGGTACTGGAAAATCAATCCTTTTCATCCACAGAGAACTAGAACTGCATTTAACTATTTGCTGAGTTAGCACCACTCCTGAAGCTAGTGAAATGTCAGGATTTGGTCCCTATTTTCTGCAAGACTGTGATATGGTAAACTTAGGCTGATCCCTTCTGTGTAGATGATGCCAAATTCTGTTTATGACAGGTCATTGTTCTGAATCCAACCTATTGCACAGGCACACTTCCTCTCCCTAGTGTTATTGTCTAACCCTCTTACACTTAAACCCAGGTCACCCCAACAATATTGCAGTGGAGTGCAATATTGGCTTGCTGTATTCGGCAAGACAAAATCATGTTTGCAGGTAACATTTCAACAGCTCTCCTCAGAGCTGAAGCCTGGGGCATTTTTAGGTGCTAGGGAGGTGCTGCCTGCAGAAGGCTCTACAAAGCCAGTACAAGGCCCCTGCACTGGTCTTTTCCTGGGATACAGTTGTCATTGCGCAGCAGAACTTTGTGATTCACCCCAGTGAATGTGCTCATAGAGGCTTTTGAAAGCAGGTGAGCACTTTTCACAACCACAACCAGTGTGTGCTGCAGACCAGGGTGCACTTCATGTTGGTGGCTGGGTGCCATCCATCTCCCAGTGGCAGTTTTTGGTTGTTCACTGATGTGAGAGCCATGCCATGTCCTCACCAACCAGCACAGCAGTGCCTCTGGCAGCTCAGCATTACTGTGCTCAGCACTGAATGGCTTCATCTCCTTCCCCAGAGCAACTCTGCCACTGACCTTAGAGATGTGGTCACCTCACAGGTCCCCACTCAGGCTGTATGCAAAGGAAATCCTCAAAATCATAAATGCTCACTTATCCCTTCTGTTGAGGGCACAACTCAGAATTCCTGCCTTGAGATGGGAGTTTCCCAGTGGAGGACTGTGTGAAGAGACAGGGTCTGTGGAAACTCCTGTGATGGGTTTGCTTTCTACATGGGGTAGAAAAAGCCACATTTTATGAGTCACACCTCTGTTGCAGAAATTCAGATGCCACTACAAACTCTCCTGATGTACACAGACCAAACACTGCCTGTCTTGTTAAGTTTCCAGCTCCAAATGATGAATGTTGAAGCTCCTGGCAGAATTTATTCTGAATTCATATTCTAAAAGAGCAGAAACTGCTCAAGCACTCCCTTATTCCAGAAAAGCCTGAGAAACCCCTGTATGGTGACCTAGCCTTGAAGGTGCTGCTTTTGTTCAAAGGGTTTCTTATGTTGAAATTTTGGTTCTTGCTTAGCTGCTTTGAGCAGCGTAAAAATGTTGAATTATGTGGATGTCAGAAAATCATGATGAGAATTGTCTGTGATGAGGGAAATTTTAGGGACATAACTTCTTTGACTGTGTGAATTATGCTGGTGTAGCTGAACAGATGATAGATATGACCACCTATGACGCGTCATTCGTTAGCTCATACCGTGCAAAGATTGCTCGTTGTGGGCAATACCCAGTTTTGATGTCTCTGGCCTGCATCAGCTGTAGCTTCCTCAGACTGCAATCAGTTCCCAAGATTGCACGAATGTTATGGACTGCCTCCAGACTTCCAGTTTGAGACCACTGCTGTGTGCAGGGCTACGGTAATAGCTAAACTATATAATTATATCTGATTGCATTCTCATCAGGGACTTCAGGACCTTTGCTACATCTGCTACCAGTCAGGGCTGTGCAAAAGCAGAATCTTTGGCTGACGGAGCTGTGTCAGCAAGCCCCTGTTGTACATGGACGAGCTGAAATAAACTACAACTGGTAGTTGCTGTAAAGCCCCTCGTGTTTTGCTGTGCAATGTAGCAGTGAGCTACTCTGAGAAGGAGTTTCTTAATAGAGACTTTGTGAGAGAGTGGCCAGTCGAGAGAATTTTGAAGCTGGCAGCCTGTAATCAGTCTGCATGAAGAGAGGACAAGGGTTTGGGGGTCTGAAGGGCAGTAAGGCCCTAAGCAACTGCATCCCACAAATCCAAACAGTGCTCAGATCCACGTAGTGATGACAGCACTCTAACAACTCTTTGTATCCTGCCTGGTCTTCCCTGCCTATGGACACCTTGCTAGCTTCACTACCTGCTGGGGGAAGCAGGCTCCCAGCAAAGAGAATTGAGATTGTCCTCTTCCACCCCACCCAGTCCCACATCACTTAGCCTGACCAGCTCCATCAGGATTCCAGCAGCTCTGGAGATGGGCAAGACAGAAACACTAAAATTCTACTGAAGTAGAAATGTCAGACATCTCTTTTTATTTTCTGCAGCGAACAAGTAGAATCCAGTCTTTATCATTTGCATATGCATGAGGGCTGATTAGGACAGGGCAAAGCTGGGAGGCTGAGCAGCCCAGGTGTAATGGAGATGCGTGTTATGCTAAGGCAGGGCCCTGCACACATGGTGCCATTTGTTGTGCCGCTGTTTGGCCGGGCTCCTGCAGCTCAGCCGGTCACGCAAAAGCCTCTCACTCTCATTAATGCCAGATTGGGTTCCTGCCGCCGCTCCCCCGCTGCTTTTAATTATGTGGCCACCAGCCAAGGACTGCTGGGGAAAACCCTACCCCTCAGTTTGGGTGTCAGCTGATCCTAACTAAAACATATGGCTCTTGGAGGGGGGAGAGGGCATAAGGGAAAATAACAGAAATGGGAACAATTAATGGGAGAAAAAGGATGAAGGTCAGAAGTTAAAAGTGCAAGAATAGGGAGCCAGGAGGGGACACAGAGCAGAACCCCACCATTTCTGCCCACATCACCCTACAGGCACACAAAGTACAGGGAGAGAAATAGCCACGGTGGTCCCCTCTCTTCATCCTCCTTCTCCTGCGGCTGCAAGTGGTCAGTCTGACTGGGACAAAGAGGAGGCTGCCAAGGTCTTGTGGCATAGTGGGCCTGGAGGTGGAGAAGGTGCTGGTCCAAAGGCAGTGAGAAAAATATACAGCCCTTGGGGAAGATGGGAGAGGCAACATCTTTTGAGGGTAAGGGTTTATTCCACTTAGGGGCTGGAAAAATGAAGTGAGTGGAGACTAATCACTTGTAGTTCAGAAAAGTTCCAGTTTTGGTGACACCTGCCAGGACTGTTCTCTGGAGAACTTTGGTCTCTCTGCCACTTGGACAGAAGATGTGGAAGATATACAATGGGGACTGATCAAGGGCATCACCACTCTGCCTCTTGGTGGTTGCTGGAGACCTGGCTGCTCTGAGCTGGAAAGGAACCAGTGGCAGAGACAGTCTTGGGCACCCCGGTGTCCTGGGATAGAGCAGAAGAAAAGGGACAACTGTGGCCGGTGCTCTGAGCTGCACTGATGTGGGCAAGGGTCTCCACGAGCCCCAGGTCTGCTCTTCAGTCCATGCCAGGAGCAGCACCTCCAAGCCCCCTCTCAGCAGCCCCCTCACCTCACTGCATAGAGAGGCAGTGGTCCCTGGCAATTCAGGAATCCCAGTCTGGCAAGGCCAGCCCAGAGGCACTTGGTGTACTGGGATATAGCACTAGTACTGGGTGATATTTTCAGGGGCAATGACAGCTGTGTTCCCAGGCATTCAGACACAAGGTCAGTCTGACCCTGGTACTCCTTCCTATTGCTCAGCCCCAGGCAGTTCCCCACACAGGCTCTCTGAATTGCTTACCAACCTCCAAAGAATCTAAAAAATCCCTTTAAAGTCCCTAAAAATCTCTACTGTCTGCACACAGGGTCTTGGGAAGGAGGCAGGCCACCTGAATGACAGGACAGTGGTGGGCTGACCATGACCAGCTGCCAGATGCCCACTGAGCCACTCTCATTGCCCCCACCTCAATAGGTCAGGGGAAGAAAAAAATCCCCTTGTGGCCAAGATAATTACAGTTTAACAAGAAAAGCAAAAGCTGCACATGGAAGCAAAGCAAAACAAGGAATTCATTCACCACTTCCCTTTTGGGAGGCAGATGCAGTACACAGGCTGCTGTGAAAAAAGCTAACTTCCTAACGCCATTCCTGACAGACCCAGCAAGATGTAGACGTCTTGTGTATTTTGTGTACACATTTGCAAAGTGCTCACCTTTTTTTTTTTTTTCTTCTTCATTTTTAGCACTCCTGCCATCTCACTTGGACCTGGGTCTGTCTCCCAAGTGACACCCAGTTCTTAAATGTCATCATGTCAGCTCCATCATCTATAAAACGAATGAATCATCCTCAGATATCCTCACCAACCTCAGGAGTGCTCCCACCCACGAATGCCCATTTCCCCTGTGCACATTACCACAAACACCTGCAAATGGGCCATTAGACAGTTCTGTGCTCATACACACCCATTTGTTCCTACCACAAATACAGCTCGGACACGAAGCTGAACCCCTGTGCTGGCAAGCTACTTAGCAACGTGAACTCTTAACATAAATTAGGCTGACTGCACCGGTGAGCAGCTCTTACAATAAAAATCACGTTACCTTCCCCTCTGGCTTCCCATCCAGACAATGTGGCAGCCTGGGAGTCATGTTAGGTCAAGAGATGTAGAAGCCTGAACTAGCTGCAGCTGCCTCAAACAGCTCTGGAAGGATCTTTTCCTCTTTGTTCATTTTTGATCCTGTTTTAATAGGCAAGAGTAACTGGTTTAAAGCAGCACACAGAGTCCCTGGGAAACCCACGGCTAGAGCAGACACTTGGCTTTGTCCGGTGCCTGGGCACCTCATGCAGAATGGGGACTTTGTATTTGCTTTTAGAAGATAACCAATTCATATAGGAGGTTCATGAATATTCAGCTTGTGCTTAGGGTTGGGGAGAACAATCCCTAAAACAAAGAGGCAAATTCTTTTACCCTTCATTTGGGGGAATGTGTTTTTCAGCCTAAGGGCTGCAAGTAGCCCGAGATCCCTTTCTGTGCAGGATCCATTAATGACCGGTGTTTTTCCAAGCCTGAGCATGCATCGCTGCTGAAAAACAGATGCAGCCAGCGAGGGCTTGGGGTTAATGTTTCTGGATGAAGGAGAATTTGGAGGTGAGTCCAAGAGCATAAGGAGCCAGGCTGAAGTCAGTCAATCTTGCTGTTGTAGCCTCTGTGGCTTTGTCCCTTTTCTGTGGCTATACCTGCCCTGGGAATCTCTAGCAGAGAAGTCTCCCAGCAGTGGGAAGGCATGTGGACAAGTCTTTCGCTGCATAGCTACTGCAGAAATTCCTCTATGCAACGAAAAACAACCAGTGAAGATTCTGTCTTCCCCAAAGAGGTTTGTCAGATGCATGCTATTCCCAAAGCTGCATTTAGCCTCCTCCCTCATTTTCCTTGCACAGCACACATTTTAGTGCTTAGAGACACTGCCTAGGTGTGGTAACAAACTACCAATAAATAATGATTGTAGCTTGTTTGTCTATCTGCAATGCCTCCATGCGTGTCGTGAACTCAGATGTTCCACCCCAGGCAACACGCAGCTGATGAGCAGGAGTTTGCCATACCACAGGGACCTGGGTGCATTTCTAGGCTTTTGCAGACATACTTCTCCACACAAAACACTTGTTAGTGTTGTTCACAGGAATTTCCAAGTGAAACAGGCTTTCCTTGGAAAAGTGAAATAAGCTTTCCTATTAAAAGTGCTCCTTTGCAGTATAGCTGTACCCATACTTGGGTTGCTGCTGCTCTGACTGAGTGCTGTCTTCCCTCCCCTTCCCAACCCCCTTCCAAAATGATTACACTGGTAACACTTTTAAATACAGCTTTGTTTTCCTTGTCTTCATCCTCATGGGAACTCTCCTGTAACTGTTCCGTGTTGTCCAACCAAAGCAGCAGAACAAGTTGGGTGACCACTGTGTGACTGATCACCACCCTCCCACAAGGAAGACAAACACTCAGGGCTGGACATGGGCAAAGTGGGCACTGTTTGCACCAAATGGAAGGGGTGTTACTTTTGTGGATCCCTGGCCTGGTCCCAAAACTGTTCCAGCAGTGCCAGGTGAAGCTGGTTGCTAAGTGAGTGCACCAGTGCTACCAGGCACCTGCCTGGAGCTGCGTGTGCTGGAAAAGAGCCTCTGTGTGACCTCTCATCTTCTCCCACTTGGCCAGGAGATGTGTGCAACACCAGCTCCTATTGACAGGGCCTCCTCCATGCTTCCACCTGCTGCCTTTCTTTAGCAAGCATGTGTGTGTGCTCCTTTCTCCCCTTCCAGCTTTTACCTCAGGACCTGTTCAGCTCCATATTTTCCATCCCACCTCCTGCTGCAACCCTCCATTCCCCCTGCCTTCCTCCAGCCTCCTCCTTCCCTCTATCACCATTCCTGTTCTGTTTTTCCCAGGTGAGAGGCTGCTCAAGCTGTCCACCTGTTGCCCAAGGAGAAGGAACAGGGATTGAGGAGAGACACAGCCACGGGCAGCAGGACCTGGTGCAGCAGAGCTCCTTTAGCCCCCAGCAGTGATGGAGAGGGCTGTCAACATTATTGTTGTGTTGGCATGGCAAAGGTGGGAGGAAGGAGGCAAGGGATGGGAGGGAGGAGGGAAAGAGATTTGAAATTTCAACTGCCCCTTTGTGCTTTCACCTCCTCCAGTTTATTTGGTGCCCTGTGGAATTTATGATCCTCCCCCCTGCAAAGAGCTGTTGTGTTTCAAGTCACTCATAGAGTGCCTTCCAGCCGGGTGATAGACCAGCTAGCCTGCTCTTTAACAACCTCAAAGGGCACAATGAGCAAAGCCAAACTTTCTCCCAGCAACAGTTTTAGAAGACTGATAATCTCTCTTCTGCAAGCGGGAAAACAGTGTCAATCCATTCCAAATCCCCGTGGTGGAGCTGAGCAATGGATACAGCCCATGATTTATGTGCTATTCTAAGGCTGTTAACAATCTCTTTCCTTTCTCCCTCTCCATGCTCAGCTGGACATTTGCCCAACTTAGAGAGAACAAGGAGACTGACCCTTGTCATTAGAAGGGGCAGAGAACAGGTAAAGCAGAGAAGAATGGGAGCAAATATAGAAGTCAGACAGAAAACTCTCATCTCAGCAGAAGGAGTTGCCATCTATGTACTGCTTTTCAGAGGAGGGACTTTAGGAGTCTCAGCCTTACCTGTTCCTCACCTCATTGCTTTGGTGTGTTGGGAAGGGGGCAAGAGGCATCTTTTGAGAGGATGCACCCCATGTGACAGGCAATTGGAGAACCACAGCTCCCAGAACTCTGCTAGTGATGGATTACACAAAGAGAGCAGCCCCTCAGTGAAGCCCCAGTGCTAGCAAGCATGAGGGGCAGCCCCTCACTCCCCTGTGCCAGGTCACTGCTCAGGGTCCACCCTTCCCTCTCCTCCAGCAAGTTCACTGTGGGATGGGCCCCAGGTCAGCCCTGGCAGCAGAGTTCTGAGGACCTGTGGCTTTTTCTGATTAAGGGGCACACAGCTAAGAGGCACTGGGAATTGGAGATAAGCTCCAGCACTGGCAGCACTTCTGACAGCCCCACAGAACGGCTGGAGAGACAGATGAGTGCAGAGATGTGGATTTCACAAACCCTGTACAGGGCTTGAGGCACAGCCAGCTCTGGAGGATGGAGCTGAGCCCTGAGCACCTGGGGATGTGGCAGGCTGGCCAGTAGCCCCCTGAGGAAGGTGCTGATGCAGACACCTGCACACTGGGTGGAGTACCAAGTGCCTCAGCTCCTGGAACAAGTGCACAGTTGTGAGGTATCACATGTTCTTGGTGGCTTCATGCCCTTTGCCAGCTCAGCCAGGGGTGGAAGGACACAGACCTCAGACAAGCAGGATGCCTGGCAGGCATTGCTTTCTCCAAACATCACCAGCCCAGTCTGCTTTGCCTGCATACCTGGGGTGGCTGTACCTCAGGGGTACAAAATCCAGCTGCACCAGTGCTGCTGTGTGCAGCCTGGGAGCCCTTTGCTTCCACAGGTCACCCCAGACACCCTGCAACCCTCCCTTTCTGTAAGCAGCCTGAGGGCCCATCAATCCACCCCTCCTCTCTGCCTGGGCACGTCCTGTGCCTTCAGGCTGGAGAAGGAAGCTACAAGACTGTTAACGCCCTGTCCCAGGAGATAAATGCAAGGCATTCGAGCCAGGCAAAGCCTCCTGGCAGCTGAGATCCACACTGGCTGCTTGACAGGAGTGGTCTCCTCTGTGTATTGTATTACCTGGCACTCCAGATGTGGGAGTCTTCCTCCTGGGTGCTAAACTTCAGAGGTCAAGCTGCTACCTGTGAGATTCAGCTCTTGCTGTCACTTTCTTACGCATGCCCTCTCAGGTTCTCAGTTACTGTGACAAGGACACATTTGCATTTATTTTTGTATTTATAATTATAAAGTGTGAAAGGTCTGTTCTTCCATAGTCTCTGATACAGCAGTGCTGACATCCTCTCAGTGGGATTTGCAACAGGAGAGGCTGGTGGACTGCACGTTTATTGGATCAGTTTCAGCTTGCCTTCTCCATGGCTCTGCCACGGCTTCTCTGGTTACCACAGGTAGATGTGCTGAAATCCAGAGCAGTAATGCACACCATGCCTTCTGCTGTCCTTGCTGGTGGGACAGGGAGAAGGAATGCCACCTGGAAAGGCTCCTCCACCTCTGCTGTCATAGAGAAGTCACGCAGGCCTCGGTGCTGAGACCTGCAACTCAATCTGTGGATGTGACCTTTTGGTAAATCAAGCTGAGTGTCCCAAGTTTCTAATTCTTGTGCATTATTAATGTCTTGCTCAGGAATTAATGTCAGTCAGGCTCTGCTTATGGGCCCATGTGTGCATTTCAAGTGTAAGCTTAGCCAGAGTTCAGAGACAGCTAAAGGCAGGATTTTGGCTCAGTCTTTTTTAAAAAAAGACTCTATGAAGTAATGACCCAGTGACAGTATCCTCTTTGATTTTGTTTCTATTCCCTCACCAGGGAAATTGTTCACTTAGAGCCACAGCAAGTTTTGTGTTGGGGCCAGGATTCAGACTTATGTTTGCACTATTATCGGGATAAAGACTTGGAGAGGTGAGCAAAAATTTTAAGAGATAGCAGCAAGCTGGGCAGAGGGCTCGGAAAACATGACCTCTGAGGAAGATGTGGCAGACTCTGTCATGTTTTCTTCTAGGCACAACTGTAAAAGTTGTGATGCATTATTCCTCATGTCCATGAATGCAAGGCAAGCCTGATTTGATTTACAATAAAGGTGATTTATGGTAGGCATAGGGGCAATATTTTCAAGTTTTTAAGGATTGCTACTCTTCCAGTAAGTATCCACAGACAGTGGTGCTGGGCTACCACCTATCCATCTTTAAAAACCTGTCTCCACAGTTGGGGGAGGGTGAGGTATCCTGGATCCTGCCCCAGAGCAAGGAGAGTCTTAGATCACCATGAGCTAATCGGTGAGGCAATTGGGCATGGCCCATGGCCTTTTTGGAAGAAGGCTTTTAGGAATGCATTTAATCAGCATCCCCTTCATTCAGCTGGGTGGGGCTGGGTGAAAAGAGCCAGACATCTCACTGCTAAACTGCAGGAGAAAATGCGGAGGACACCTTGCATAGCAGTGCATGGTGCAATGGGGAACTACAGTTTTCCACTTAGGATATAGCTGGAGTTTCCTAGGCTCCAGTGATGAATCCTGATCAATTATTTAAGTATGGCTAGAAGCAGGGCAATGCATGTGAAGTTTACAGCTTGATCTCCTTCACAGTTCAGGCCTAAACCCTACCCTTTGGATCAAACTTTTCTTTCTCTTTCAGACTTTGGGTAGAAATCTAGCCTTGCAATCTAAGTGGTGTAAAGGTCCAGTAAGACTGAGTAACATTGCAGCTACACAGTGCTAAGCACAAAATTAGGTTCAGCACTTGGATTACCTTTTTTTATTACACTACAGTGTTCCTTCAAGGCATTCCCTTTTATAGAGGCAAACCCAGTTCCTAGTCATTAACTCAGATGGACTGACAGCAAGGAGCTTGGCTTTCCTGTCCCAAGCACATCAGACAAACAAAAATATAATCCTGCAAAAACAGAGACACAAGCACTGCGTGCCAACAGGAACCAGAGGTGTAACCTGCATCCACTTGCGTGGTTGTTTTCCACCCCAGCCTTCCCTGACCATTGCCTTTGCCAATGGCATTGCACCTGCAAGAGACATTTTGCAATCTACTGCCCTGTTCCTGAGCAGAGAACTGAAGCTCCACATGGCATAACAAGAGAGTGGAAATTTAAAGAGTGAACAGCACAGGATTGAATACCAGTCATGGCTGGGTCCCTCTGCAGTCCTGAAGACCTTCAGGTGAAGGTCTTTGTGCCAGAATAACAATATTGTTAAGGAACACCTTAACACCACACCTGCCTCATGGCACCCTGCCTGGTGGCACCTTGCCTGGTGGCAGTCTCCCCATATTTTTTTTTTTCCTTGCCATATTTTAGGCTGATTTCAGGATTGCCAGATGTCTACAGAGCATGAAGGCACCTGTGTTTTGCTGTCAAGGACTCTGGAAGTGCTGCTAGAATCTAGCTGACCCCCCCCACTGCTGCCTGTGTTGGCAATATTAACAAAAAGTTATTTCCAAAACTAAAGTGAAGAGCCAACTCCCTGATTGGAAGAGCAATAAAAAAATCTCACTCCTCTTTTACCCACACATTCCTTTTTTTTTCCCCCTCCTACTTCTCAGGGGGTTATACCCTTTTATCACCATGTCTGTTCTCTGTCTCCTGGGAGAGGTAAAAACCCCAGCATGACAAATCCGTCTTTCTTAGGGTGGAAGCTCTTCCAAAAGCCTCAGCACATTGGTGAAATCCTATACCTCAGAGAACCACCCACGTCACTCATGCTAAAACCATTCCTTGGGAGATCACATAAAACAATCTGTTACGCAACTCTCAGAACATCAAATAACCCCCTTATTTATAGTATATACACTTGCAACAATAAACCTCCCTTTTGAACTGCATTGGTCAATACAGATTTAATAGCCTCTTCCTATTTCAGTCAACATCTCAATTTGTTGTTTAAGCGTTCAGTGCTTTGGCTTGAGAGGAGCTGGTTGTGTGACTTCCTTCAGGACCAGGCGATGAGGTTTGCAAAAACTTATCTAGTGTGGTTCTCTGGGAGGTGGTACTGCTCCAATCTTTTAATGCCAGCTTCTTGCTCTATACATTCAGCCTACATCAAGAAGCCTATGTTTTGAGTTTGGAAGTATACCTGGAAAATGTTGCTCCAAAAGTTAAAGAAGAGGATAAACGCTATTTCTTCAAGCTGCTAAGCAAGATTTTAAAAGTATCTGTAACATTTGAAAGGCCCTTTCTGCAATAGGTCCAACCTGTAAAGGCCACTTGCAAGCAATCCCCTCCATGCCCATCACAGCTCCTTTGGTCAGTCAGCAGAAATAATGTTTTTCTTCAGTGGTCTGGGCACTACATCAGCTCCCAGAAGCCACAGATTTCTCTGAGCTCCCTCTCCGATGGCCAAGAGAGCCAGGCAAGCTCAGCTGGGTGACAGATGCTGGGCAGGTGCGGTGCCCAAGCCATCCCTGCCAGCAGCAGCCCTAGCTCCTCCAAGAGCCACCACAGCTGCTCAGCTCAGGGTGGACTGAGCATGAG
The DNA here is from genome assembly GCA_013400435.1 of Pycnonotus jocosus. NCBI lineage: Eukaryota > Metazoa > Chordata > Aves > Passeriformes > Pycnonotidae > Pycnonotus > Pycnonotus jocosus. The sequence goes on along the minus strand of VWYP01022859.1, from coordinate 343,829 downwards.
GGGAACCCTCTGCCCCATTTCCCAGTCCTGCAGGCCACTCTGGAGGTCTTGGCTTCTCCATCACCCAGCTTCAGGGAATCACAGGATATGCTGAGTTGGAAGGGACCCACAAGGATCATGGAGTCCAACTCCTGGCACTGCAGGGGACCATCCTCAAGAGTCACACCGAAGTGCCCAAGAGCATTATCCAAACATTTCTTGAACTCTCTCAGGCTTGGTGCTATAACCACTTCACTGGGAAGCCTGTTCCAGTGCTCAGCCACCCTCAGGGTGAAGAAACTTTTCCAAATATCCAACCTAAACCTCCCCTGACTCAGCTTCAGGCCATGCCCTGGGGCCCTGTCACTGGTCACCACAGAGATCAGTGCTCCTTATTGCAGTGACCAAAACCACACACAGTATTCCAGGTCAGCCCCCTGTTATTTCAGTTAGAGAAGAGACGACCCCCTCTAGATCTTCCCCAGTCTTTTCCATCTCTTTATTGCTGTTGATTTCCTCAGGGCAAAGAAATACTTTCTTTTCCGCCTTGGTACAATACCTCGCGAGTGATTTGCATACTTTTATGGGCGGTGCAGCCCTTGCCTGGAGATGCAGGAAAAGAGGATTGCATGGGTGTGACATGCATTAGCTCCTCAGAATGTACCTCGGGGAGGCTGTCTGGTGAGTTGGGCAATACCCTTGGAGAGGTTTGTGTGCACACTGTAAGGATAATAAACTTCAAAGCACAAAGGAAAGGCTGGCAGTGTTTGTTACTGTTGTCTTCCTACTCATTGGGGCATAAATAAGAGGCAGGAAACTCCCTCTGTTTATGTAGGAACTGGAAGCTTTCTCATCTCTCCAATGGGATAGACTGGAGATTACTCAGGCTGTTTTCTTCACCACCTCTTTGCAATATATATATATATATTTCTATGTATTTATTTCATTGATGTCTTAATCTTAAAATTTCCAGGTGTAAGTATTCTAGAAGAGCTATCCAAGCAAACCTGCCTTGTGGGAGTACTGCTTTTGCTGTCACAAGAGAGTTCTCTTGGTTTAGCTGATTTCAATAAGTGAAACAAAAATGATTACACATTGGCAAAAAGACTTTTAAGTTGATTCAACTGCATTGCACTAAGGTTCTTGTCATTATGGAAATTTCAATTTCTCTGCCAAAGGAAAAAAAAAAAGAAGTTTAAAAAAAAAGCTATTCCTTAACAATATTGTTATTCTGGCACAAAAAAGCCTGTCACAGGCATGCCTTAAAATTAGTTTCCTCAGATATTCACTGAATTCATGATTATCCTCTCCCACTAAACATTTCCAATTTAAGTGAAGACCAGGCTTGAAACAAGATAATGCATCCAGCAGTCCATCTGAACATTCATATATATATGAGAACAAGATCTGAACTCTGACACAGCCCTCAAACCAAAATAAATTCTTCAGGCTTTTTAGAAGTGAGAAAATTCACCTTTGAAAATGCTGGGTTTGGTTGGGGTTTTGGGTTGTTTGTTTTTATCTGCAAGAGAGGAATCTGCTGGATTTGAGCACTAGATCAGAAGATCTTGAGGCTTCAGGGTGGATCTCAATTACCCAGCCCAGGTCTATCACTAACCATAATGGGCTTTTTTGCATCGTTTCTTGAGGACATGCCCATGCAGACAATAGCTATGTGCTGGCAAGCCACGGTCTAAATGTACCTAAATACCACATAATCATTAAAAAAACCACACGAGGGGATGGGGAACAGGGCTGCTGCACTGCATGTACCTGGCAGATACCTGTGCACGGAGCAGAGCAGTGTCATGGGAGGAGCAAAGCTCGTTTTCCTGGGACATGCCGCTCCTCAGAGCTGCTCCCCCGCTCTGCCGTCTCCACTGTAATTGCTCTTGGAGTGCTAGATGTTAACGCTACGGCCCCAGGGAATGCTGCTTTTTCAGCAGCCTGTGGGAAAGAACAAAGCGGGCAACAAGAGAGCGCCTGGAGCAAAGCGCACGGGTAGACATCTCGCACTTCATCAGGGGAAAACCCAAGCTCCAAGTCAGCAGATTGACCACAATTTCAGGTGCTGTCAACAAAACGTTAAGGTCCTGGTACACATATGTGTATCATGAAAACAAATCTGCACTTGCCCAAAAGCAGCCTGTGTCAGAAAGACATAGAAAAGAGGGATCAGGGTTCTGGAGAAGAGCTGATGATATCCTGCTAAACAGAGGCTGGGCTTTCAGGTTCGCCTGGAACTGTGTGATCCTAATCAGAACATGAGCATATCTTCTTCATGAACTTTCCAAAGAGCTGAGCCAAGACCAGTTTTTGTGCAATTCACTGCGCCTAACTTTAGTTTATTGAAAAGTTTAGGTCATTGAACAGGGCCAGGATTAGTGGGGAAACATGGGGTGTCCCAGAGTGACACCTCACTCTAGGATCAGTGGTGGGTATCAATAGAATGAGTCGCTCTTTGGAGAGGTGATCTCGAGTGGGTTTGGAAACCTCACACATGCAACCCTGGCCCCTTTGTGCTGTGTTTCTCTCTCCCTCCTGTACTATGTAGACAATGACATGATGAGGCTTTTAGTATGGAATTACAACTGGAGAGTCAGTTTATCAGCTGGGTAAATCCATGAGTGGCTAATGCAGTGCATGAGAGCAGCTAGGAGAGCTGTGAGCTCTCAAAAGGATGTACCATGTGCACTTCTTACTCATGGCAAATGGGCAGCATCCTGTCCTCAGCCTAGGGCAGCCACAGGAACTGATGCACTATAATCCACATGATCTTCCCTGGCAATAATTTGTTCCCATGTGTGTGGTATGTGCCTGTATCAGCTGCCAGCTTGTGCTTTTGCTAATTTGATCAAACAGAGGACCAATTTTTCCTAATCTGGGTGTAATCCCTCAGACAGAGCTATCACTGCCTCTGGTCTATGTGCAACTCTTATCTAGGGCAGCCAGAAGAGTGTGACAGATGCATGATAGTCTGCCTGGTACAATGGGTGGCCCCAGGAAGAAAGGACTTGCCACTCTGTTCCCCTCAGATGCATAGAAGGACCACTGAGGTGCCTTGATGCTGCAGAGGAGTGCCTGGAGCAGCCTGAAAATTATAATGCACCAGCATGTCAGATATGACACTTGGAGTGGCCTTGTAGCCATCTCAGCACAGGCTGAGGGCTGTAAATCCCCTTGGCCTGCAGGTCACAGCAAGGGCTGTAAATCCCTTTGGCCTGCAAAGCCCTCCAAGGCCAGAGAGGGTGGAAGTAGCAATGGAGCCTCATCCTCCCTAGAGCTTGCCCTTGACAACTGGCTGTGCCCTGCCAACATGGCCTGCATGCCCAGAGGAGGTAAGGCAGGTCCTTCTCTGGTTTTAGCCTGAGCCATCACTACTATGCAGGAATTTTTGGAAAGGCAATGAGCTCCCTACTGCTCTGCTCTGCAGTGGGGTCATGGCTGTGCTCAGCACATGGCCCTGAAGGGGTTCTGGCTTGGCAGTGTCCTGGGAGTGTGGCACACACCAGTGCCCATGGCCCATTCAAACCCTCTCTTTGCAACACATGCTGAAGCTGATAAAGTGTGAGAGCCTCTGTGTCCTCTGGTCTTTACGCAGAGTAAGCAGCAATAGAGAAAACACTTGCTAGGACTTTGCTCTAATTTTGACAGATCTAGTGAACTTCATCCACAATACAGGTGAAACTGCAGGTTTATGCAGGTTCTTTCTCAATTATTGCTAGTTGAGGCTACTTTTTAAGGTTTCTTGTTTGGATTCTGAACATGTAGGCACAAAAAAAATACACTTTTGTAAAAGCCAGTGACCTTGTCAACTATGCCTGTCATCTGAGTTCTCTCTCTCACTCAGCAATTCTTTTCTTCTAATTAATTTTCTTACTTTTTTCCATGGGGTAATATTACATTGTGTTGATAAGCAGCTCTTTTCTTTTGCCCCAGAACAGTGATGAGTGCAAACAGAGAGGTTTTAAAAACCTTGAGGGGAAAGATTTTCTGCAAACAGGACTTTTTACAGAATTAAATTGTTAGAGAATTAAAATTCTGTTGCAGATCAGGAAGACTTGAAGCAAAAATCTATAGCTGGTCAGTGTTTTGCTTGCTCATGCCTATTTGAGTTGCTCTGGGCAGTAAGTACTGGGAATGTAACACATCCTTGGGCTACAGCCCATCGTCACAGAACAATTTTGCTGCTGAATATGCACTTCTTAATAAGGGTAACTGCTCATCTCGAGACTATAATGATACCAATGTACTCATGCCATGGACTGCAACCTACTGTTCTGGCAGTTCTCTTGTTTTATTTACCCACCACAAGAGCTGGAATGAAATGCGTTTGTTGGTGAAGCTTATTTTTGCTGGCTTTCCATCCTGGGCAGTGGAAGATTTTATGGAGCTATCTTGTCCATTTCAAAACCTTTTTTTTTCATCATCCTTTCCCCCAAGTTACATTGTCCTGAAATAGCCCTATATTTAAACATCAGTCATGAAAATGTGCTTCGTGTTTCCCAGGGTACAAAACTCCCTCTGCAAACACAGTAGAACTACTGTGACCCTGCACTTTCTAACCACCAACTTGGCTGCCTCTAGCTGGTGTAGGTGACATTCTTGGTCTTTCCTAGACTCTTGTGATCTCAGCTAAGATGACAACCAATTTATCTGCACATAAATTCCAGGAGTAAGGACTACTTCTGAGTGTCAGCGATTAGGACCATACTCAGAATGTCCCAAACTCAGACCGGGGTGAGACTTGTGTGTTCCACAGCCCCTTCCCCAGCTCTGTCACTTCTGCAGGACCCCAGGGGGATCCTACTTGAGGCCCTGCCTCTGTTCCTTGAAGACAGGAGCATTTCCTTAGTAATTCCAGGTGGGCAGGATGCTTTTGATGCAAGTGAAAGACTTGGCCATTATAAACTATAGGAACTATAGCTGATTACCAGCAAACCTGGGGACTCCTGTCTCCCACACCGTGGTGGCAATATTAGTCTATGACAATGCTGCCTCGTGCTGGCAGTGCTGTTTGTGTGGGTCTGATGTAAGAGATCTCCAAATAAAAGACTCCATGGGGAAAAAAAAAAAAAAAGAAAAAAAAAGAGGGGATGCCTTCTGTATGTTTGTTTCAAGTGAGACTGGTTCTCCAACCTGTTTCAGTGTTTGTCCACAGCACTTGAGCCCACACAGCTGCTGGGAGAAGTGGGAAGTGCCAGGGCAAGAGGAAAGGCCAGGGGATTGTGGTGGTGAGACAGTTTTCGCCCTGCAAAGACTGAGGGATGTTTTGGGGACATCCAGGCAGTCTCAGACTCCTGAATGATGAAATTACCCTCCTTCTTTCTTATTGAGGCATGTAGCTGGGGGATATACCCTTTATCCCTTTGGTTTCTTCTTACCACATGGTGCTTTTTAGACAATTACACTTCAGGCACTACTGAAATATCTGCTCTGTAGTATTTGCCTTATCACAATACTTGGCTTTGTTACTTTTGCAAAAATCTTAATGGGGGCTGGGTTCTTATAAAAGTGAACCTGCATAACGAGTGACTCCATTTCAGAGCCCAGTACTATCAAAATTTTTTCTCTTATCCTGAGGATGTACAGAAGAATTTCCCTGGTTCAGGGAAAGAAAATCTGCAACGAATCAGTGTTGAACAACCAGTGCCTTCCCAAAGCGCAAGCACTGCCTTGACAGTCTGATAAGCAGCTGAAAAATGTGTCTGGTGGAAGATCCAGAGTTGGGAGTGTGGGCCTTAAAAACAGGGTCCTAATCCATAATGAATTACTGTGTGCAACACTTGTCCAGACAGCCCACACAGTGCGGTAAGGTTGCACCATGCTCTCTCTCCTTTCTTGAATAAAAAGTGCCTGCTCTAATGAGAGGCAAGTCCCTGATTCAGCAAAGCACTTAAGTGTTTTGATGAACTGGGGCCAAACTGAACATCTTGTGCAGAGCTCAGTTGTCTAGTGAACAATATCAAATATTTTATTCATGGATGCAGACTTAAATGAAAATTAAAGACATGGCTATTTAAGGCCTTAGGTGCCCAAACTCATATTGTTCATTTTTTATTATCTTAAAGTAATCATTTGTACGGGAAAAAGAAGCAGCCACCTCCAGAAAATCCATCCCTGTCATGCTGGGAAGAATATTCTCAGTTCTCCCCCAACTCCCTGTCAATTTGATGGCTTATGTAGCTTGCTTAGAAACTTGTCACATTCAGGCTATTTCAGATCAACAAGTTCCAGCCAGTATCCTCTCTTTTCCTACCAGGAACACTGAGCTTTAGAGCCCTTATTGGCTGCATAACGTGTGGGCAAAGCAAGGCACAGCCTCCACAGATCAGGGACTATAGATCTAGATTATAGAAGGGTCTTAGTGTTGTGCCGTGACCCTTACTTGGCCATCAGTCCCCAGACAAGGCAGTGAGCTCCATGCTGACCTCAGCCTCTGAGGCTGCAGCCAGCAGGGTCCCTGTCGGGCTGCTCTCCTCGTTCCAACAGCCTTGGGCTGTCCTGCTGAAAGGGTCTCTCCAACTCAGAGAACAGCAGCCTTGGAAAATGAAGCGTTATGGCGGGTGAACACAAACCTCAGTCCATGAAAGCTTTCTCTGAGCAGTGTTTCACCTGAAATGCTGGATGCAGCAGCATGCTGTGGCTCAAGGCTGCACCACAGGCAGGTGGAGTGAGCAGAGCTTGGACTTTGGCACATTCTGACTTCAGGGTGTTTCTCCTTAGAAACATCATCTTTTTCTAATGAAAAATTTCAGTTGAACATTATCTATGCCTTTGGTATGTTTGAAAACATTTCCATAGATAGTAAAATGCCAAAGAGAGCTGTTTCTAGTATGGCAACACATACTTTATATTTTTCTCCTTGTCCACCCTACAGCAACAATCTTCAACTCCCTTTTACTTATCAAAACACCCACTTGTCCTCTCAGTTAGGCAGAAAACAGTCGAAGTATGGATTAAAACAAAAATCTGGCATTTTTCACCAGCTTGTCTATACTTAGATGGAACCACCTCCCTGCTATGGAGTATAGGCAGATGAAAATGGGAAGAAAATGGGAAAAAAAAAAAAAAAAAGAGTACATGCAGACATTTTTGGCTAAGCCTTATGCTCCCTTAGATTTATTTCCATACAGCTACTAGTGCTCAAATGATTTCCAGAGCCCTCATAAGTTACATGGCACTCAGTTTATCTGCTCTGGAATGGCAAAGTGCACACACAGATATACACTGTGGTTCCAGGGAGTCTAGGGATTTCAAAGGTGTTTTATCTCCCAGATAACTCACTGGCAAAGAAGGGTGACTTAATAACAGTGTTGGTAACTAAAACTGGAATGATAGGTTATGGGTATGGGCTTTAAAAAAGAAGTGTCACTTAAATGCATGTTACAGATTTGTTCAGAGCAAGATATTAATCCTTTTGTTTTTGGGGTTTGTTTTTTTTTGTTTGTTTGTTTGTTTGTTTTGGTTGCTTTTTTTTTTGGTTTGTGGATTTCTAAGCATTCTTCCTGGAGGAGCACAAATCCTGGAATTGTGTATTTCAATGTACTGGCAATAGCTTTTTTTTCCTGTGCTCTTACAGCATCACCCCCCTCCAAGTAGTCTTTGGGGATCCTGTGAACCAGAAGTAAAACCCCATCTCCTAACAGTCAGACAGGAACCACGGTCCCCTAAATCCCACACATCGATCTGATTCACTGCATGACTCTTGTAAGCCTCCATCCACCTCCTCTCTGGGAAAACACAAAAGATCCACAGTCTTCAAGTTCTCGGGCTGTGGCACTTTGAGCTTAGTACTGAGGAAGGCTGAGCGGCCAGAATTCCCACTTACGGAAGTGCCAAGTGCGCAGGAATTCTGTACAGGCAGAGCACTGAGGCACTCGAAATGACGGGAATGCTGTGTACTCGTGCCCTTTGCCTCTGCAGCCCGGGACACCATCGCTCTGAAGGAAGGTGAATCTATTTATACGCAGTGGTAGAGGCTGGAGCCCTCCTTTTCACTGGCCTTTTGAGGAGCCTTTGTCATGTTTTTCAACACCATTTGAATGACTTGGAAGGCTTCAGAAAATACTGTCAAAAATGCAAAATGTTTGTATCCCTCAGCCAGGGGGAGGGAAAAATGTGCCGGAAGCTTAGCCAAGCCTGACGGGGTATAGTGGATCTTGATCTTTGTTCACCCCATAGTTAGATACTGTTATCCCCCCACCCCCCCTTTTAATGGAATCACTGCCTTATCTCTTAAAGTGATCTCATAAAGGCAGGGGACAAGACAGCAAAGGGTATGAAGCCTGTAATTACAGATGGAAGGTCAACAAAAATACTGTTTCACACACTTTGTCTTTTCCTGTTGGTATTTCTGTTGACAGAAGTACCATTTCATACACCTCTGTTTCCCTTCTGAAGGAGAGTGGTCTTCAAAAAAGCATGAACCCCTTCTCACCCTTCTCTGAACCACAGCGACAGAGAACTCTTGGTGGAGATGTCACAGAAAGAAAAAACAGATGAGAGGTGGCACTCTTTCCTATTCTGGGGACTATCAACTGCTGGGATTCTTGTTTTCCCAGCAAATGTAGCCCTAGGCTGCAGCAGCTGTGAAGGAGTAAAGATTTGCTTCTCTGTGTCAAGCTACACATAGTCTATTACTGGAAACAGGAATATGTTTGAGAGCAAGCTGTCATATCTAGCAGCAGGAGCAAAGAGCTTTCAGACCCTTGGACTCTTAACTGGAACCTGCTGAAGTTTTTCTGCATGCCGGCCTTCCCTCACTGTGACTGTTCTTCTGTTCTAAAAATGGCCATAATAAAATTCCCAGCTGCAAAACAATCCTTGTTTCTCAAAGTAAAAAACGTGGCAGGAGGGCCTTGTGATGTCCACAGCAGCAGGCATTCACACAATGCCCTGCACTGCTTAGCTAAGGCTCATCCTTCTCCTTTCAATGCCTCCCATGCTACCTACCCTTGGAATTCCACTGCTGTGCAGCAGCCCACAACCACACCACAGCTGCTGTCTGAGAGGAAAACAATGTATGGTTGCACATCTGCAAAGTAACCATTCAAGATTAGTCCTGAGATGACCTGGAGAGGGGCACACAAGTCAAAGAGCAGGAATTTTCAGGTATCAAAGCCTGACTGGGATTTCACCTGCTGGCAGGAGAGAAGTTCCCTGTATGTTATCTCTGCTTCCCTCAGTCACCCTGCCAAGGTCTCAAAGAGTTTGTAATTGCTTGTAGATACTGAAAACAGAACGCTCCTAAGTTTTCTTAAACTAATCTCGCTGATACCTACTATGTAAAGAGAACACAAGCATTTCCAATACAGAACACTACTATCTCTGCCTGGTTTGATGTAATAATCTGGTCTTGTATTACGCAGAAATTAATGCATCAACCACCCCAAGGAAAAGATGGGTCAAACTCACAGTGTGCCAAATCAACTACACTGGTTAGGTAGTGCTTCAAGGGGCAATATAGTGCAGAAGTGGTCTGGAGGTCTTATTTTAGTGTCCTATTGGTGATGTTTCTTCACTGACACATAGAAAGCAAGCCAGGTTTGGTACAGTGCATTGCTTTTCAGGAGTAAAATGCTGTTAAGGAGTGAAAATGAAACAAACAGGTGATTTCAGGCACTGGAATTTTGACCCAGTTCCTTATGCCTATCCCTTTCTCCCCACTCACAGGCAAGAGCCAAGACTTTCCTTGGAAATTTCAGAAGAAAATCTCAAGGGTAAATAATGAAAACCAGCTGAGTATCACCCCAGGGTCAGGTTGGTGCAGCTTGGTAGGGAGGCAGCTGTTCAGGTATTTTCTAGGTAAACCAAAAGCTTCAGCCTCCCAGTCTGTCAACACAGTGCCAGATCAAATAATGACCATGAGAGGCTCCAAAATGGGAGCTTATGCAGACAGCTAAAAAGTGTCTCTGAAATGCTGGCCTGCTGTCTAAAATTGCATCTGATCTCACTGCTGGATTTTGCTTTCATGTTCAGCATGTTCTGTTGCAGAAACACCTCAGAAATGAGTGATCAGGATGTTTCTAAGTCCAGCAGAAGTCACAATGATGGAGCATCCCCCACATCTGCAAACAGCAGATCCATCAGAAGTTCTAAGAGCAGGCCTAGGGTACAGTGACAGGGCCAAGCCCCACCACTGGTGTGGTGCCTCTACACGATTGTTTTAAATAAACATTATAATTACAGCATCAGATCTTCCCCATGCAGACCGTGGTTCCCTGCGCAGTTTGATGAGCAAGCTCTTTGTGCAGGATGTTAAAGGTTTGAATTCAGTTCTCCTGTGGAAGAGTTTCAAGACGTGCTAAGCAGCGAGGTGCTGTAACTGTGTTCCTCCTTCCTAAGAAAGTTCACAGCTATTTTTGGGACCCTCAGCAGGTGAAGCTGCCTGAAACATTTTCTCCTTTCCAAGTTTATACAGGGTTCCAGGGCTTCTACTAACCTACAAAGAATAAAAAAAGAGCATCAGCTCATTTTCTTTGCCAGAAAATCTAGACAGAACTAAAAGCAAAGTCAACAAATTTCTGCAAAAAAAAAAACCCTAAAACCAAACAAAGTGAACAGAGTTATAATTTCTGCATCTGTCTTTCCCAGAATTTGAAGCATAAGGGAAGGACGACCATAGCCAAACTTGGTCCCCATGCCAGGCTCCAAGAGCAGCAGCAGAGGGCACAGAAAGCTGCTACCTAACTATTCACCGAGTCCCCAATCACCAGTAGTTTCCTGCAAGAGCCCACACATCTCCCACGGAATGGAATGCGCTGAGGCTCCGGCAGGTTGGCAGCATGGCAGGGACCATACCCAGCAGAAAGCGTGTGGGTGGAAAGGGAGCACCGGGGCTCCTGAGCGTGTCAGCGAGCCGCGGCAANCGCGGCCAGGGCAGCCCGGGCGAGCCTCAAGGTGAGCCCCCCGTCCCAAGATGCATTCGGCACGGCGGAAGGGCCCGCTGCCTCTGCTCCCTCCCAGCCCCGGCCGCAGCCACCGCCCCCTGCCCAGCACCGCCCCGTTCCCGTCCTGTGCCTCGGGGGCGTGGTGCCACAACGGGCTGGGCGTGGCGCTGGAGCGAGGCTCTTTATGCGGCGGGAAGCCGGCGGCTGCTGGAGCTGTGCGCGGTTGCGGCATCAGAGAGGAACGACCCGGGCGGGGGCAGGGGGGGGCGAG